>CAJHQP010004043.1:0-59637 GCA_905132765.1 Moricandia arvensis
GTTGACATAAAGAAAAATATGTTGAGTGAAGTTATGCAGGCACTACCCTCAAGCACTCAGTTATCCCCCACTCCAACTCCACCCTCACCCTTCCACTCAACAACCCCTGCAATGCCACTTAGCCATTGTTTACGTTGGTTCTCCTCTTATGACTGCTATCACGCATTTCAAGTGTCTATAAAGTTAACCATTGTTAGAGTGTAACACAATTAATTAATAAGTTAAAATAGTCATTATACTCAATCCAATCCTCTCGTTGGACACACGGGCCAAATACGGAGGCGCCGAATCGGTGAAGGCATAAGCCACCTTTAAGGGGCGCGGAAACGGTAGCCCCCCTTGGCACTACCATGCAATGAGCCAGTAAGAACGAGATGACACATCCCGTGGCTGGGAAAGGGTGTTAGCCGGACTGCCCACAAGCCCCGCTCCATCCAAGGTGAGTGCTTAGCTTGATTGGTACCAAGCTCTTAGCTTCAAGCCATAGATCGCCTTTCTGGAGTCTAAGCCGACATTGCCCGTGGGGCACCATGCCAGCCCGAGGTGCCATTACGACCATTGTTCGCTAGGTCAGACTCTCTTGTCAGGACAACCAAACCTAATTTGCGTTCTCCTATTTGATGCTGCAAGAATGCTTCTGAAGTCATACTCTTTCTCTTCATAAATCATCAATATCCTAAACTGGTATCAGAGCTATAAGCGTCCTACTTCATCTCCGCAAACTTCTATCTTCTCTTTTCAGTCAGCGCTAATAGTCCTTTTACATGTTACACTTGTTCTGCTGATATCCCCGCGCCTAAACTTGCCAATACACAAGAGAAGTATACAAACATCTAAGTTTCGCGTGATCCCTCTTTTTGACGTGTCGCTAAGCTTTCTCCTACTTGCAATGGTCAGGAGAGTTACTTGCAGATGATCGCCTTATGTAAGGAATGTTCACTGGCGTGCTTTGGGTGACCACGCGCACTATCTTCATTTCTGAGCTCGACTATCTCATGGAAGAGGATAGGGTTCTGCTAGAGATACGATAGTTTATCTATACCATGAACAAACCTACGATCTGTCTTATGTGGCGTTCCAACGTCCATATGGAGCCACCGCCCAGCTCTGCCTTTCACTCATTCTGTAACTCCTCCATACTGTCGAATTTCAACTCACCAAATCATTGAACATGCAGTCAATTTCTCACATATCTTACAACACCGCCAAGAAGACCCTTTGGTGAATCGAGTCTTCAGAACCACTCTTAATTGGTTGTTTCTATTTTGGAGCGAGTCTCCGAAATCCATCTATCGTAGACACGGCAACCGGTTCCTCAGCTTTCCTAGCACGTTCTCAGACAAAAGCTCATCATTCCCAAATACACGAAACATAAAACTGTGAAATACTTATAGATAGCATAACTTTCTTCACTGGAAGAAATGATTCCATGCCTAGATGATGGTGATCCTCTCAAAAGCCAGCCGGATAAATGTAAACCCAAGGAGCAGCAAGCAATTCAAGGGAGAACCATGTATTCTGCTCACATGAGTGATTCAACTGAAGACATGTGGAGAAATCAAGCTGGTACGACCTCATCTGATGGTTTTGTGACCAGAAAAGACGCCAATTCCTTTATCTGGAGCACTGTCTTGGCTCTCATTGCTTCCAAGAAGGCTGGTACACATTCTCTTGACTCTAAACCTATCATAATAGATTCAGGAGCAAGCCATCACATGATTTGTGATAGGAACTTGATTAGTAATATCCAGCCTGCCGTAGGGAATGTAGTCATAGCAAATGGTGATAAGGTGAAAATAGAAGGATAGGGAACCTTAGAGTGTTTGATAAGGAATCTACTGCCTTGTATATGCCTGGATTTTCATCTAACTTGTTATCAGTAAGAAGGGCTACGGTTGATTTGGGCTGCCAAGTTGTGTTCAGACCAGATGAAGTTGAGTTTCAAGACCTGAAGACAGGAAAGATCATTGGAAAAGGGCACAACCATCAGCAGATATATCATCTTGAGAGGAATATGGTGCCGGAATCATCTATGCCTCATTGCCTGGCTAGCACCGTTAATGGCGCTGAGAACACAATATGGCATGCCAGATTGGGACATCCCCATACAAGAGCTCTAAACCTGATATTCCCGGAGGTGGTGTCTAAGAATGAAGAATGTGAAGCCTGCATATTGGGGAAGCATTGTAGGACAGTCTTTCCACGGTCTGGCACCACCTATGAGAGATGCTTCGACTTGGTTCACTCTGATGTATGGACGGCTCCATGTGTGTCAAGGGAGAATCACAAATACTTTGTCACCTTCATTGATGAAAAATCCAAATACACCTGGTTGACACTGATTCAGTCCAAGGATAGGGTGCTAGACGCCTTCAAGAATTTCCAAGCTCATGTCTCCAACCACTTCAATGCCAAGATGAAGATCCTCAGATCAGACAATGGTGGAGAATACACAAGTCATGCATTCAAACAGTACCTGGCTCAACATGGAATTATTCATCAAACAAGCTGTCCATATACTCCTCAACAAAACGGAGTTGCTGAAAGGAAGAACAGACACCTGATGGAGGTACCAGATCAATGATGTTCCACACCAACGTTCCAAAAAGATTCTGGAGTGATGCGGGTGGTGGCTGCTACTTATCTGATCAATAGGACTCCAACTCAAGTCCTCAAGATCTATCACCGTTTGAAGTCCTTTAACCAGACCAAGCCGGTTTGGACCACTTACGGGTGTTTGGATGTCTCTGCTTTGTGCTGATACCAGGGGAGCCAGAGAAACAAACTGGATGCCAGGAGCACAAAAGCGATGTTCATTGGCTACTCTCCAACACAAAAGGGGTATAAGTGCTATGATCCAGTAGCCGGAAAAGTTTTAATATCAAGGGATGTGAAGTTTGTGGAAACAAAGGGATATTATGAGGAGAAGAATTGGGCTGATCTGAGGACTTACCACAATCAGAAAGAGCCACAAACCTCAGAATCATTTTGGAGAACTTCGGCATTGACATGTCTCCAGCAACTCAAGAAACAAGAAGGAATATCCCTGAAGCTACTGCACCTGTTCCAGAAGCTGTAGTTGAAGAAGATGTGATTAATGAAAATGAAGAAATTGCCCATCCTGACCCTGAAGGGGGGAATCAACAAGAAGCTCATGATCAGGATGAGACCAAATCAGAATCAGTTCCTGAGACTCAAGATCAAGTTCCAGAAGAAACAAATGAGGCAGCACCTGATCAGATACAGCCCTTACGAAGGAGCACAAGAATCAGGAAAACCCTAAAGTCTACTTCAATGCTAAAGCTGTGGCACATCCAGTGAGTGCAGTATGCTCGCTTGGCTCACTATCCAGAAGAACATCAAGTCTTTATGAGTTCATTGGACCTGGAATGGATACCAAGGAACATATGCAGAAGGCTATGGAAGATGATGAATGGAGGAAATCGGTGGATGATGAAATGTGGGGCCATGGAGTAGGAACAACACCTTGGTATGAGACAGAACTTCCCAAAGGGAAGAAAGCCGTGACCAGCAGACTCTTACATACCATCAGTACCTTGCAAATGGGGAAGCCAGAAAGAAAGAAGACCAGACTGGTGGCAAGAGGATACACACAAGTGTATGGAGAAGACTATCTAGACACCTTTGCACCAGTGGCCAAGCTTCATACAAATCCGGATTCTCCTCTCATTGGCAGTGAACCTAGAATGGGATCTTTGGCAAAATGGATGTGAAGAATGCCTTCTACAAGGTGAACTAGAAGATGAAGTGGTATATTGAGACTACCTCCGGGGATGGAAGACATGGTGAAACCAGGGAATGTCCTTAGACTCAGAAAGGCGATCTAATGGCTTGAAGCAATCACCAAGAGCTTGGTACCACAAGCTAAGCAACTACATTGAATGGAAGAGGATTTGTGAAGTCTCAAGCGGATCACACACTCTTCACTTTCACCAGCAAGCAAGGGATTGTGGTAATTCTAGTCTATGTGGATGACATCATCATCACTGGTAGTGACAAGGAGGGATCAGTTCAACGAAGACATTCCTCAAGGCTGCATTTGACATCAAAGATCTAGGAGAACTAAAGTATTTCCTCGGCATTGAGATGTGCCGATCAAAAGAGGGATTGTTCATGTCTCAAAGAAAGTATACTCTGGATATTCTAAAAGAGGCAGGAAATCTTGGAGGAAGACAAGCCAAGACACCACTTGAAGAAGGCTACAAGGTACTGCGAGAGGGGGAGTATGAAGATACTCCATTTGATGATGTCAAGCAGTATAGAAGGATGGTTGGAAAGCTGATATATCTAACTATCACCCGGCCAGATGTGTGCTTTGCAGTTAATCAAGTAAGCCAGCACATGCAAAATCCCAAGGTTCATCACTGGAAGATGGTGGAGAGGATCCTAAGATACTTAAGAGAAGCTCGGGTCAAGGTGTATGGATGGCTTGCAACAAAAACACGGAGGTTTTAGGATATTGTGATGCAGATTGGGCTGGAGACAGAGTTGACAGAAGATCAACTACCGGCTATTGTACTTTCATTGGAGGTAACTTGGTTACATGGAAAAGCAAGAAACAGAAGGTAGTGTCTTGCTCGAGTGCTGAAGCAGAATACAGATCAATGAGGAAGCTAACCAGTGAGCTTATCTGGATAAAGGGGCTTCTAGGCGACTTGGGGATTGAGATCACCACTCCCATAACCATGCATTGTGACAACCAAGCCGCAATACACATTGCTTCCAACTCAGTCTTCCATGAGAGGACAAAACATATAGAAGTGGACTGCCATAAGGTGAGACAGGCAGTAGAGCAACAAATAATCCTCCCATGCTACACAAGAAGTGAGGATCAGCTGGCTGACATCTTCACCAAAGCGGCCAGCAGCAAAGTTTGTGAGTCCATTCTTCCGAGACTAGGACTCATAAATCTTCCATGTCAATGATCCCCTCACCGTGGAGTGTTCTACTCTTTTTCCTTTGTTTGGTTTTTATCCCAAGTGGTTTTTTCCAAGTAAAGGTTTTAATGAGGGAATACTTCATGGCTTTCCAAGCTTGACACTCACTACTGTCAAGCTTGAGGGGGAGTGTTGACATAAAGAAAATATGAGAAGTTAGGCAAGCACTATCAAGCACTCAGTTTCCACTCAACTCCACTCACCTTGCCACTCAACTCCACTTACCTTTGTTTATTTTTTTCTCTCTTGTTGCTTATACATTTCAATGTCTATAAATTAACCTTGTTTGTAACACATTTTGAATAAGGAAATAAGTTTCTCTCCTTCTTAGTCTCTTGTCACACAAACTATTTGTTCTTATTTGTTCTTGAGTGTTCTTGAGTGTTCATACTCTTTCTCTTCATAAATCATCAATTCTAACACGTTCTTTGCAAATTGTTGAAAACAGGATGCATAGTTCTGTGTATAACAATCAGTGAGAATAAGAAGAGAGACATACTGTTTGTTTTTCTTGGTCACAGAGTCACAGATTGTCTCTTTCAAAAAATCACCAAACCCTATTTAAATCAGACATGTCTGCCAACAATGACGGTAAGCTCCAACATAAGCTTATCAAACATTCTTTTTGTCAATGTTCTTCACTCATTCTTCTTGAGTAACAGGCAAAGTCATTGTGATTATGGGCGTAAGCGGAGCAGGAAAATCGTAAGTTCTATTTTTTTTTTTAAGTCACCTGTTAATTCGTACTAGATTGAAGAAATGATTTATGGCATTGTTTATTTGACTTTGCTAGTACCATAGGTAAGATGTTAGGAACAGCACTGTCTTGTGACTTTCTCGATGCGGATGACTTTCACTCTCTATCAAACAGAGGTATAAAACAATCAACGCATTTTTGACAAATCAGAGTTTTCATGTTTTAACACATTGCTCCTGGTTCGGCCAGATAAGATGCGTCAAGGCATTGCCCTTTCAGATGAAGACCGGATGCCATGGCTCAAAAATATACAGGAGAGTTTGCGAAAATGTTTGCTCAATGGAGAAACCGTTGTTCTCGCGTGTTCTTCTTTGAGAAAACAGTATAGAGAAATCTTGAGAGGCTCTGATCCTGAGTACAAACCGGGAAGCTATTCGAGTTGCAAGGTAAAGTTTGTACTATTGGAAGGTAGTGCAGAGGTGATAGCTGCTCGGTTACAGAAGAGAGCTTCTGAGGGAGAACATTTCATGCCTCTCGCTCTTCTCCAGTCTCAGTTTGATCTGCTTGAAGCTGATGACTGTGAAAAGATATTCAAAGTCAGTGTGGTTCTAAGCCCTCAAGTTATAGTTCACTCAGTTCTTGAAATGGTGACCAATGATGTGAACTCTCAAGAAGATATATGAAAGTTCTTTGCACCCTATTCATATTTGTATTCAGCTTGTACTATTCAGTAATAACTTTCAAAACTAGAATGATTAGTGATGGAGTATTTATTTGAATAATGAAAGACCAGATTAATTCTACCAACTGTTGCATTGTTATGTCATTACAAAAAAAAAAAGACATTAAACTTAGAGCAGAAGAAGTTTCATATAAAATCATTATCATAAACAACAGCAAAATCTCTACTGAAACTTGGAAGACATCAATCATTATACAAAAAAAAAGTATTAGGAACGTAATTAAACTTAGTGCGTGCATTAATAGTGGGTCTGGAAGCCCATTAATTCATAACACGAAATAGGCTGGCCTATCCTTAACACATTAAAAACGGCACAGCGTTCATTTGTAGAAAGCTCAAACAACTCGCATCTGCATTTTAGAACGCATATCTTTGGCGGGAAAATAGAACAGAAAACCCTCCACACACAGTGACACAAATCAAAGAGAGAGAGAGAGAGAGAGAGAGAGAGAGAAGAAGATTCTAGATAGAGAGAGAGAGATGGCAGATGAAGGTAAGGAGGAGGCTGGAATGGATCAGATAGAGGAGGATTTCTCGATATGGAAGAAGAACACACCATTCCTCTACGATCTAATGATCTCTAACCCTCTCGAATGGCCCTCTCTCACCGTCCATTGGGTCCCATCTCCGCCGTCTCCTTACGCCTCGGATCCTTGCTTGGGCGTCCACAAGCTTATCCTCGGAACCCACACTTCCGGCGATGCTCCAGATTTCCTCATGGTCGCCGACGCCGTTATCCCAACTCCCGACGCCGAGCCTGGGTTAGGCGGCACGAATCAAGATCCCATAGTCCCTAAGGTATCTGATTCTTCATCTCTTATGATCTTCGTACCTTGTGTTGGATAACATTACTATGCGCACCATGTGTTCGATGAAACTACGTGTAGGTAGAGATTAGGCAGAAAATACGTGTTGATGGAGAAGTGAACAGAGCGCGGTGCATGCCTCAAAAGCCTACTCTTGTCGGTGCGAAGACCAGTGGTTGTCAAGTGTTTCTCTTTGATTACGCCAAACATGCTTCAAAGCCTCAGACAAGTGATTGTGATCCTGATCTGAGGCTGGTGGGACACGACATGGAAGGTTATGGATTATCCTGGTGTCCCTTCAAGGAAGGTTATCTTCTGAGTGGTTCCCAGGATAAGAAGATCTGCCTTTGGGATGTTTCAGCTACACCCCAAGATAAGGTTCTGAATGCAATGTTTGTGTATGAGGTAACTGGAACAATACCATTTGCTCCTCTTTCTTCAAGAAAACTGAGATTTTCTGCTTCTCATTTTACTCTCTCGCTCTCTCTCTTTAGGGACATGAATGCGCTGTGGAAGATGTTGCGTGGCACATGAAGAACGAGAACCTTTTTGGTTCTGCTGGTGATGATGGTCGACTGGTGATATGGGACACACGGACAAACCAAATGCAACACCAACTGAAAATTCACGAGAAAGAGGTCAAAACCATCTTCAGTATCTAAAATGGCAAAGCTTGCGTGTTCTGTTCTTATGGCAGCCGGAAGTTATTGACCAGATACTTTCTTTGTGTGTTCTCAGGTGAACTATTTGTCTTTTAATCCGTTCAACGAATGGGTTTTAGCAACAGCTTCGTCAGACTCAACTGTTGCCTTGTTTGACCTCCGGAAGCTGAATGTACCATTGCACGTCTTGAGCAGCCATGAGTATGTTCTTTTTTTTTTTTGCATTTTCTTACATTCCCTGCACCATCTATATATTGTGTCAAAGGCAAAGGTCTGCAGGGTGCTGTAAAAGAAAGTCCGCCCTTTTTAAATGAGAGATTTTGATTACAGGGGAGAGGTTTTCCAAGTGGAGTGGGATCCTAACCATGAAACAGTGCTTGCATCTTCCGGTGAAGACAGAAGGCTGATGGTCTGGGATCTGAACAGGTACGATCATATTTCCTTTGTAGGACTCTGAATATGAACTTTTTCGTTGTACAGAAGATTGGTCGTTGAGTAAGGCTTCTTTAATGGGGGGGTTTGCAGGGTTGGAGAAGAGCAGCTTGAGATAGAGTTGGATGCAGAAGATGGTCCACCTGAGTTGCTCTTTTCTCACGGAGGTCACAAAGCTAAGATATCTGATTTTGCTTGGAACAAAAATGAGCCTTGGGTCATTGCTAGTGTAGCAGAAGATAACAGTCTTCAGGTCTGGCAAATGGCGGAAAGCATCTATCGAGATGAAGATGAAGATGAGGACATCAAACAAGATACATGAAAAACTAAGATTTGGTCTTTTCATTACTCGAGTTAGATCGAGCTAGCCAGTTTTTTGTAATAAGACTCGTTCTATTTGTATTGTATCCATGTTTGGATCTTGTTGGTTTCCTATGAATTAATCGTGTGGCTTAAATTAAACTCTACAACTTAGGACTGAGCCGAGCCGGCATCATATACATCACATAAAAAGAGGATGCTTGAGTGAAGTTGATGACTCTGTTGCTACTGAACCTGATTCAGGAATTATCATCTTTGTTCCTTTAGCATAGTACTTACTGCCCACATATGCACTTAGCATTATTCAAATCGAACTCTATTACTTATTGGAAGATAATTAACTGCTTGAGCTGCACAAGTCCCACATGATTGATGATAATTAAGTGCCTTGTGAAAATATATAGCACCATAGCTGATTGACGCTACCTCAAACTCCTTTACTAGCACTAGTCCCATCTGTTGCAAAACAAGAGCAAACACCATGAGTTCATAACATAAACTAAACCCACCCAGAGCACACGTCAAAAACTGACAAAAGTCCAGATAAAAAAAAAGGTAAAGAGATCATAACAGAATGAAGAATACGGATGTAACTTAGAAGTCGAACCATATAAAGACATATAGTTGTACTTGATAACCTCTAGAAAGGATATCCTAAAAGGTATCAGAAAATGTAAAAAGGAACTCAAAAATTTGAACAGAGTAGGTAAACTGAGAAGAGTAAACGAAAACTGTATTAAAGTTATTAGTTACAGTTTCACCTTTTCTCTTACTAGGGCCCGATGCATCGACACTGAATGTTCCATTTTCATTACAACAGCCACCTCCATTCTGATTACCCAAGCACTGAAGCTGGTCAAACTCACAACCATTTAGCCCTTGCCCATTCATCAATGTACCTTCTCCACTGTTCCCATTTTGACGGCAGTACATGTTATCAACATCGCATGGCATATTGCAAGGCTGCATCCTATACGAGAAAGGGGCATTTGCAACCACAGGGTTTTCATAAGGGAAGGCACCAATCTCTCCTTCAATTCTTCCTCTTATATCCACAAGCAAACACTTAAGCCTCGTAACCTCAGCTTCCAAAGCAGCTTGACCTTGCAACCTCTTCATCAGCTGATTATTCACAGCCTTAAGCCTTACCACTTCATCCTCCAAGGAAGCCGCTTTAGCCTTCTTCTTCTCTCTATACTTTCTAACCGCTTCTCTGTTCCCCAAAGGCCTCTTCTTGCTCTTCTTCCCTGAAGATTCAGATGTGTCGTCGCTCTGAGCAGGAAGGATCTTGGTGTGGACATGGAGACATGTGTGTGTATGAGTGTTCTCTGGTCCGGGAGGGTTACAAGTGTGAGTGTGGGTACAAGCATGAGAATCCTTAAGAAGCTCTTCCAAGAAAGAATCCATGGAACAGCTGCTAGGTGGAAACTCAAGCTCCTGAGTCGAGAACTCAACCTCACCGTCGTCCATTATTACAGCAACCTCTTGAAACTCTTTTGATACAAACAAAAATTAAGACACTTTCTGGATACAGTTGTGCGTGCAACCAAACAAGACTCGTGCTTTCCCGATCAAGCAAATACCTAAACACAGATTCAAACGATTCCAAAGATTTCAAAGATCCAATTACCAATTTCTAATCATTGGCTGATACAATTCAAGCGATTCAGAAAAATTCAATTATCAATTTTGTACCTTTAAAACCTAATCAAGTGAAGGAATTGAACGAAAGAGCTACACGAGAATCGCCATTACAAACCCTAATTTTGGAACTGAGAGACTTGTGAGGCGAATTGGCGAGAAAGGTTTAAGAAAGAAAGAGGCGAGGACTAGAAAAGGAAACCCTAGAGACGAAGAGGTTCAAGTCCGTGCACTTATTAACAGATGGCATCGTTTCCATGGACGTATCGAAAGAGATTACGAGTTGCAGAGATTTTTTCTTAACCGTCAACATTTGTGACATAATTACATTTTACATTTTCTTACAACTAATTACATGTTACATTCATATGGAGATTGAACGATTTAGACAACACTTGTGTTTGACTAGCATAATTAGGGAAATTGTCAAAAATATCAATTTTCTTGTACCTTTTTCCACAAATAACTTAATCATTTTTATCTTGTTTTTAAGAGAAAAAACATACTTATAATTTTTGGGTTAATTAATTTAAGACTTAGGGTTTAGAGTTAAGGAGTGGTGTAGGGTGAGGTAAGTTTAGGAATGTAAATTTAGGATTCTAATTAATTTTAAAAAAAATTAACCTCTTAAAAATGATATTTTGAAAATATCTCTTTAATGAGGATAAAAATGAAAAGTGGTACAACAAAAGTGATAATTTATGTCTTTATTTTTATGAACATTTTTAAATTTTAATTTTATATATATGAGGGAGTTCTGTAACATATTAACTAATAAAGTTAAAACTGGATTTCAATACGCGATTAAAATCACGAGATTTTTCTCAGTTAGAAAAACTCTTTAAAAAAAAGATAACTTACTAAATATTATAAATTTTATATTGGTTAATTATTATTCAACTTCTTTTACACTATATTGTTTTCATTATAATTGGGTTTGTGAATTAATTCAAATTATTGTAACCCAATTTAGGTTAGGTAAGTATATGGACATAGGTCTTCACAGTTTTTTTTGTCTTATCAACTATGCTATTACAAACTATGAGAAACATTAAATAGACGATATCATAGACAATAGTTTTACCTGATTCATGAGGATTCATCTCTGATTGCATCACTTTAAAGTGCCATATGAGAATCATTTTTGATGGTATTCTTACGCCATACTGAAAATCTCTTGTAAATTATTTCTCTAATTTTTACATAATTAATTTTTGCTTGGAATTAAAACTCTGACATTATGGTGTAGTAGCATTAATGAACTTTTAAAACAGTGGAGCAAAGAAGCTTCCACAAAGATCTTCACAATTTTGTAATTCAATATAGTTAACTCATATCATTTAGTTTAAAGTGGATTGGGCTGATCCGTACTTGTTCACTGTTTTCTGGCTTGGAGGTTTTTCCTACATTTTTCAAATGATGGAATCTATATTTTTTGTGAATATTTCATGTATAAATATGCAATTGTTACCAAATAGGTTAAATTATCATAAATGATCAAAAAGGAAGAAGGTAAAATTATCATCATTTACATTTTGATTAAATCTAATATTGTTTGTTACCATTTTTCCATAACTATAACAGTATATTGTCAACATATGAAATAGTTCTAATATTGACACAAAGATAAGGCATTATTCGGCAGAAAATGGGGTAACATTAGAGTGAAGAGTTTCTGTAGCTGGTCATATAAACATTGATGTATTATTAACATTAAATCGATTTCCAAACCAGAAGTCGACCAAGCGCATTACTCAACCAACCAAATAACTATCTAGGACGTATGCTCAGTAAATGAATCATATCTTACCGACCAAAAGGAATTTATCCACAAGGATAATTACCCGAATTCTACACTCAAAGAAGGTCCAATCACAATTGGAATTATAGCCAATGATGGTACGAACCAGACGGGTGTGCTCCAGTACCAGTTGGGACATCTCGTTAACCAAGCCAAAGCCGCTCGGGCCAGGAAGATATGAATTTTACAAACCGGAGGTTTCTTAGTCCATTGATCCGCGAGTACCAGACTTTAGAAGGAGATTTAAGTCTAACCAAGAGCCGGCCCGAACCAAAAAAAGAAGAAGTCAAGAGGAGTTTATCAGCTTTCCATAAAGCCCAAGATAATGAGAAACATTCAAGGAAATTGGAAGATATGATCAATTTTCCAAAACCGACCAATGCACCTGCCTTATTTGGAAGATCACGGTTTCACATCAAACCAACCTCAAGAATTACAACCAGACGACCTTCTAAATCATTTAGAGAAACTTCACAACATATTAGGAATCACCACAATACACTAGATCGGGCGGATCCCAATCAAACTAGAAGAAAGATCTGGACTGCATCAATTAGCCAAACCAACATCAGTTAAGCAAAGTCTCCAACCAATTCAATTTGGTCCGACCCAAACTAATCTATGGAAGCCATGAGAGCATCTTGATGCACCCTAGGACGTGGAACCAGCCCAACATGGTGATCAGGACGATCAGATGAGTTCAACCGAGGTTCACCCGTCCAACCGTACCAGATCAACGGACCGAGCCGTGTACATAATCGACCCGCGTACATCCGGAAATGACCTAAGGCTGGAACCATGACCTAAAGACCGAATTGACCGTCCCACAGCCAGTCTTTCTCTACCCATTCGACAGTCGAGCCAGAACTCAATATCAACGAGTGGAACCTGATTCAGGACACAACACTTCACTTCTGGCCCGTTTGGTACATAATGCATGTCCCAATGGTTGTGAACATGACCTTTCCGACCAGTTTGATGATTTCATGATGATCGATCATTCTACTCTAAAGCAAGGTTACTTAAGCTCTCTGAAGATTTAGGTCGACTAAAGTTGTCATCCGTTCATGAAAGTTCATCAATCACCCACGCGAACAGCCCATAGTACGTCCTGCTCCTTACCACAGTACAACCATCTGGTTCGGACGAACCTAGACAGTAGGCGAAGGGTCATTTGTGGACTAGGTTAGATTCAGATGAACCTGGACAGTATACCAAGGGTCATTTCGACCGGAACAAGAACCAAATAGTCATTTGACCATTTTTAGTATTTGTTGCTTTTTTTATGTGTGTTTTTCCACAAAATTCTATGTCTTTTCATATGCCTTTGCTACTATAAATATGTAATCCTTCTACAGCAATAGATCAATCAATTTTTTTCTTATATTTGAGTTCATTCTCTTTGTTCTTTGCTTAGAAAATTTATGTTTCTTGGTGAAGTTATCTCCGAGTAAACAAACTTTCGATCGTTGGACTTGTGCGTCACATCAAGCAACGTTGAATTTCTCGTAGTATCAAAAGACCTTTCGCACCTCTTGTGTCACTCTTCAATCCATCAGTTCTCCCTCTTTGGCGAGTCCATATCCTTCAGACCGTTTGATTGATCCTGTCCAATCTTAGAACATATCAAGTTGTATCAGAGCCACTCAATCGGTATCATCTATCCATTCTTCTCCTCTTCCATTTAAATTTCTTCAAACACTTCTTCTTCTTTCTATCTTGAATTTGGGCCCCTCATTACCATCCACTATATATATATATAAAGAAAAATCAAAAGAAAAGAGAGAAAAAATAAGTCCAAATTTTCTTTTTTTGAAAAGTTTGATTTGTGGTTTGGGGGTGGAAGAGAAAGCCTGTTGGACGAGGAGAAATCCGGCCTTTGAAGAGGTTAAAGCGGATTCCAAAACCAAATCTATTATCTTCCTATCTCATCTCATTGTTTGTTTGCTTGGAAAACCCATTGGAAAACTTGGATTGTCTTTCTTAGAAATTTGAGAAGAAACTCGTGAGTGACCATCTAAATTCTGAGAGAAACACTTGAGTGGGGTAGATTAAACACCAGCGCGTGTGAGGAATATATTTAACCGTGCTAACCTTTAGTGTCTAGCTATTTCAGGAACCATGGAGAGTGAAGATGAAAGAAACCGTCCCAGAAATTCTATAGCAATGTTGTGAATGTCTCGTAGATGGACATTCCTTTAGAAATTTTTTATAGAAGATAAGCTAGAAAGCTTCAACTTGATCCATGATGAGTTTTGAATCCACCATTTTGAAGTCATAGAAATTCACAACCACAAACTTCTAGCAACTAACGTCCTCACCTCTTTAGTGCTTGTCCATGGATCTCCAAATTTCTTTCGCCGTCGTAAAACCAAACGAATCATATACAATTATTTTCTATAAATAATGTGTTGTTTATTTTCAGTATACTGGTATATTATTTCGTTTTTTTCAAAAAATAACGAACGATAATAAAAACAACATCATTGATGATCAAACTTCATTAAATGGTGCTCAAATTTATGCAACCACAACCGCGGGAACAACATGAACAACCACTGCAAGAACTACAAGTACCACTGATGAAACCGCGCATCGTAGCTTGTTCGGTGATGGTTTGTACCAAGTGGATGGTTCAACTGACATCACCACAAGTGCTCGGTTTCAGTTCAACCTCTTTTGGACACACCTGGTACAATTACTCAAGGACTGATGCCATAAAAGTTTGATGGCAAAAACTTTAAAACATGACAGAAGATGTTGTTCTTCCTCACAACAATGAAGTTGGACAAATTCGTCCAGGAGAACAAACCCATTATCCCTAACGGGATTGTTGATGTGCACACTCTCAGGAGTGTTGACATGTGTGTGCACTCTGACTTCATCTACAAAGGATAAATCTTGGGTCGCCTCATCGATCCATTGTAGCGAGTCTACAGCGAGATTCTCACAGCGAATGAACTATGGAGATCCCTGGACAAGAAGTAGATAGATGAGGATGCTAGTTGTCAGAAGTTTATGGTTGCAAAATTTCATGACTTCAAAATAGTGGATTCAAAACCCATCATGGATCAAGTTGAAACTTTCCAGCTTATTTTCCACGAAATTGATGTTGAAGGAATGTCCATATGCAAGCCATTCACAACTCTCAGCTTCATTGAAAACCTCCCTCCAGTGTATCAGAATTTCAAGAACTATCTAAAGCACAAAAATAAGAAGATAAGCATTGATGATCTCATCATGAGACTTCAGATGGAAGCCAAAAACCGAAATGTTGACAAGCCCACCACAAAATAGCATAGTGTCAACATGATCGAGTTGAAAGGCAAAGGACAGGAAATGCTCACTCTCTTACCAAGCCTTCCAAAACGGCTACACCATTGAAGGCTTCTAGAACAAACTTCAAGAAGAAAGCTGCTGAAGAAAATGTGGAAAATTTCAGGGGAAAGTGTTACTACTGCCACAAAGTTGGGCCCAAAATTGTTGAGTGCTGCAGCAAGATCAAATATGAGAATTCTCAAGCGAATATCACTGAGGAGGATCTCGTTGCAGTGGTGACTGAGATCAACCTGGTTGAGAACAAGAACCCTAAGGAATGGTGGTAGGATACTTTAGCCACCACCCACATTTGCACCGATAGAGCAATGTTCAAAACCTATCATAAAAGCAAAATTCAGGAGAAGCTGCTCATGGGGGAAGTTCAGTCTCCAGGATTGAAGGTTGCGGCAAAGTGGTTCTAAATATGACATCTGGACATGAAGTCACTTTGCAGAATGTGAAGCATGTGCTTGACATGAGGAAGAACCTGGTTTCGAGAAATCTGCTCAGCAAGAATGGATTCGCTAGGACTCTTGAGGCTGACAAGCACGTGATTAGGAAGAATGGGGCTTGTTTGGGAAAGGGGTATGTTAAGGATGGAATGGTCAAAATGAATGTTATGATAGTCCTTCCAAAAGTTGTATATCTGAAAGTTTCAATGAATAAGAAGAAACCAGTTGTTTATTTGGTTGAGTATTTTAATACAAGACATGAAAGATTAGGCCATGTAAATTACAAATCAATACAAAGATTAATGAATCTAAATCTAATCCCAAAATACAAAACAAGTAAAGAAAAATGTGAAGTATGCATACAAGTTAAGTTCACAAAAATGTCATCACTTCATGTTGAAAGAACTAGTGAACATCTAGATTTTAATCCACACTGGTTTATTTGATTTTAAAATACAAATAAATTAGATGTGGCAAAAAGTACTTTGTGACCTTAATTGATGATTGAACAAAATATTGATATGTATATTTATTACGTAGTAAAGATAAAACCTCAGAAAAAATTCTAAAAATTTAAACTCGAGGTTGAAAATCAGCTAAAAACTATAATGATAGTAAGAAGCGAAAGAAAAGATGAGTATGATCGCCAGTTCAATGCATTCTACAAAGAACATGAAATTATCCATCAAACTAAAGCTCCTTATGCATCATAATTGAATGGATTTACCGAACATAAAAATCAAATTCTAAAAGAGATGATGAATGCAATGTTGCAGAAATTTGAGTTACCCCAAAACATGTGGAAGAAGTGTTGCTTACCACTAATTATATCCTAAATAAATTTCTACACAAAGTTAATGACAAACATCATATGAATTATAAAAAAAAAGTAATTTACTTTTGTATAAATACCTCAAAGTGTAAGGGCGTTTGGCAAAAATTGCGATATCGCCACCAAAGAAATCTCTATTAGACATAAAATAATAAATTGCATCTAATCTGATATACATATAACAGTAGTGTCCACCTATTTCTAATACATAAATCTGAAATATCAAACATTCATGACATATACTCATCAAATAAAGAAATGCATATTTTTCAGAAAATATTTTCGTGCAAGGAAAAATAGAGTTTGAAACGAACTCGAAGAAAAAAATGAAAATATTTCAAAAGTGAAATAGAAAATGTACCCAAAAATATAAAAGAGTTCGAAATAGTGGACATCATCTCTAACACTAGGCACACTACTACAGAGGGTTTTCTCATCTTGTATACTTGCCAAGCTGTGGTCCATAGTATTTGGCGGGAACGCAATGCACGTAGACATGGCGAGCAACCGAGAGATGGGCAGGTACTGATCCAGTTTTTGGACAAAACAATTCGTCTGAGACTTCTATCGGTCCAGGGGAAAGGGAAAAAGCATCTTGACGAAGGTTTAAAGACTTGGTTTGGGACAAGATCCCTGGTTTCCACATGAGCTTCGAACTTATTTTTATTTTCTTTTATTCTCATTCCTAAACAATGAACAATAGATGCACTTGATGTAACACAGGTTTTGTTTGAATCAATTTTACATTCATTCGGAAAAAAAAGAAAAAAAAGAAATAAAAAATGATTTGGTGAAAATTTCTCGATAGTATTTTTAGTAGAAAATGATGGACCATATGTCTGTGGATGAATCATCTTCGGATGATGAAGAGCCTGCCTAGAAAAAGTCTGAAGCAAATACCAGGACTCCTAAAAAGGCGACCACAGGTAATAGCCCTTTTGGTTCTTTTGTTCGTGGTCGTGGTCCTCCTTTTGTTTTTAACGGTGGTCGTTTTGGTGAGGAACCTTCTCAGACTGGATTTGGTAAAAAGGAGAATGATAGCCGTCTCAATCCTTTCAGTGGTTATGGTCCTACTAGTCTTTATGTTTTGGTGATCGTTTTGCCGGTGGTCGTTGTAGCGGTCTTGGTGAGTGTAGCTTCTGTTGAGGCTTTGGTGGAGGAGGAAGAGACCTAGTCTTTCTACTCAGCTTCAACGATTAGGAGTGGAGAGTGATATCTTATAAGAAGGAGAAAGTTCTTTAGTGGCTTGTGATACAATGCAATATTTCTTATCTTAAACAGTTATGATTTGATTTGGTTCCAAGATATTTTTCAGGTTTACTTGAATTATTGAGTCTGAAAACGAATTTACTCAAATACCTTCAGAGTCAAATCAAATTTCTTTGGAATCTCATCTGTGGTTCCATTTACTTCATTCAACAGCTTTCTAACTCTATAAAACAGTTATCCACACACTGCATGCAAAACATATTACAATGTTTAGCTACACTGCATCATGTTTATGTTCAAACAAAATCTGCGTTAACCTTCCTTAACTAGGGGTGTATGGGGTTTTCCAATCATCTCATTTATGTGTCGTGGCATTGTAATCGATCTTACTTAAACTTTCATTGTGGTGAAATTGCCTGGAAAGATCAAGTAACACATATCAACTATGAAGAAAAAGCTTTTGAGCCAAGGGGTTTTGTCCCACAACCACCCACAGATCGATCAACATATCGAAAATTCCTCATTCTAAGATCAATTACTTTTACATAATCCAACATTTTATTATAACTTTGTCTTCTAAAGAATACATGAATTGATATCCACAAATCACAAGTACCCGCAAGCTTCAGGAATATCAATGAGCAACGACCAGACTTGTTTTCCAATGTACATGCAACGAAACGAAGTGAGCAATAAACGTCAAATTACCATTGGCAAAGCCTTCTGGCTGTCAACGACTCTGATTATATAGGAACAGCGTAATTAATATATGATAGTGCAGTAACATTATCCGCTCTGTTTAGCACTCGAGGAGGTAGATGTTGTCATGAATGATTCACCACACCCGCATTGACCTTGCGAGTTAGGATTGATGAACACAAACTCTGATCTGCAATTAAACAAACAGAAATAATAAAAAAAAAGGTTAGTACCGTTTTGAAATTTGAGAAAGCCATACAAAAAAAAAATATTAGTTTTTTTTTTTTTTTTTAATGTGACAAGAGTTTGCAAACCTTAGTTTATCATCTATAAAATCCATCTTCGTTCCAATCACATGCATTAAGGCTTTTGGTTCTACAAGGATCCTCACACCTTTCTCCTCCACCAGCTCATCAAATTTCCCTTTCTCATCTGATAACAATACTCTCGGAGATCAGTCCATAACACAACGGCTCAAGACACGATCAACAGTGTGTAACATAGCAAGAAAAATCTTGTACTTGAACAACAAAGCAAGAGGCAAGCATCTAGAAACCAAATAAGCGCAACTTTGTATTCAACTACTATACTTTCAAGAAACAAGAAACACCCATTGGAGGCACCGTCGGTTCTCCACTAATGAGCTCAATTATAAAATTTAAGAACAGAAAATGATACGGATATACTCAACCTGAATGTTTACTCTAAACTAGACACTTAAAGACAAGAAACATCCATCTGTTTTTTTTCTACGCTAAGCAAGATAGCACATGGAACATAGCAGCGTATGGCTTTCTCATCAACTTAAGAAGAACCTGTGGTCTTATGCATTCAGCTAATGTCCCTGAATGTGTCTCATAAGGCAAGAATCAACCGCATAATCTTTTATTCTAAAACTAGATAGCACTTAGTCTGGTATGGGAAAAAACACAATAAGATTATGATTCATCAGTACAAGATTAAGCATACAAAGATCAATCTCCTAGAAATTAAAACTAGACAGAACTTAAATACACATCAATGCATATGGGTTATTCATAGATGAGCCAAGAACACATAAGCAACTCGCAAATTTCAGTTTTGACTAAGGCTGGTATCTCAATCTCCTCGCACTATCAGAGAGAGAGATGATAAATAAAAACAGAACAAAGTAAGGCTGGGTTTTTTATTTTTTCAGGACAAGATTAAAAATAAAAGGTCCTAAAATCAAGATTGAAACTATGGTTATACGTTAAAATCAAGAAAGGGTGTGTGTGTGTGTGAGGTAACCTGCGTAATTGAGAGTGTAGGATAAACCGTTGCAGCCTCTTGCTTTAACGCCTAATCGGAGAAAAGGTTTTTGCCTCTGAAGCAAGAGATGATGAACCCTAGAGGCAGCTTCGTCCGTTAAGGTTAGTACTTGCTTCCTTATCGCTGGTCCGACCCTTGCTGCCACAGCCGCCAAGACTCGAGAAGCCTTCATCGAATCGAATCGAATCCTCGGATGAAACTATAGATAGATTCACGGGCTTGTCCTTTCGTTTTAGAAGAAAATGGACAAGCCTGTTTTCTTTTCCTCTTTTTTTTTTTTGGGTTTCAGTAGTCCGGTTACGGTAAAATGTTTGGGAAATTAGCATTAATAACCTAACCATATGAAACCAATGACTAGCGCCTAGAATATATAGTATGTACTAGAGTTTTGTCTGAGCTTCACACAGCCGCACAGGGTTTTTGATTTTATGTGTTGTGTTTCGATGAGATTAAAATTTGTTAGATTTTTCAAAGGATCGTAGACCTTGTCACAACTGTATGTCATATATAACTATATTTTTAATTTAGGAGGTTAATATGTTGTCATTGAACCAGTGCTACATATGTGTCCAGGACCGTGCCTGACATATATATATATAAGGTTAGAAGCAACAAAAAAGATATTTTGGCCATACAAGCAAATATAACAAAATGGGTAGTTGAACTCTGGCCCTAAACACATTACCAACCAAGTTTAACCACCATAACTTATTGATCTTTTATGATTTTGGCCCCTAAATTAATTAAGTTTAACCTTGCGGGCCCTCAAGCTAATGCTTGATCATCTTCTATCCAGACACGACCATGTATGTTCCTAATGTTTTTACTTCTCGTTGCTCATTTGTAAACCTATATTTCGTGATATAGTATTGTTTAGGTTGTCGGCTTTTTATGTACATCACTTTTGAAGATCTATTTTCTGTAACCGGTGGAGAAGTTGCTAAAAGCGCCATGTGTAAAGTATTAGACTGCTTAAACATATTTATCCATAGCTGATAATAATTTAGGCATCGTAATTAGTGTAGGTTATGGGTGGAAAATAGCTATACATGTCATCGAAAGTGATGCACATAAAAATGGGTGGGTCTAAAGAGTTAGAATCTGTATGGTACAATGTTTTAAGGGCTTAATGTTTATCGTCATTTATGAATGTAAACATGTGTTTCTAGTCTGGGTGTCAGTTATGGCACTAAAAAGCAGAAAGCAGTGTTTTTTTTTTCTGTTCTTAATGTAATCATACTCATAATTTTGTTTAAGGAGAAAGCATTAACATAGTCAAATGTGCTAAGTAAAAAAAGAAAAGGCGATGTATGAGTTGTTTGTTTAACTTTACCATTGTCACTCAAAGAGGTGGAGGGTCGTGATGTTAGATATTCCTAGCTTAATCATGGCAGTCTTTCCAATATTTTTCATCACCTGTATTTCGGTAGTAATCTCAATGAGTTTATGTGTTACTGTATTCCTCTCTCACCATAGATCAACTTCCTACTTGGATGTCCAAAGGGTAATCTTGACCGAGCAGTGGAGGCCTTAAGGCTCAAGCTTCGAGTTCTTGTTTTGACTTTCCTCTAGGTGTTACTTGGTTGGTTGCCACTGTTTTCAAACTTCTTCTTGCCCATAGAATGCCATGGTTTAGGATACATGGAAGTTGTTATCCACACAGAGGCGATCTACTTACACGACAGTGGCGTCAGCTGACCCCACACAAATTATAAAATCTGGTTTTGTGTATTAATTAATTTGACTGCACCCGGTACAAAATCACTCATAAACCCACTAATTTCTGTTCAAGTCTCTTACAAGTTCTTTATTCATTTTTTTATTTGTTTCATACTTCTTTTATCTTGCTCTATCTAATTAATGCTGTTTTCATGTCACTATATACCATTAAAAATTCCACGTATAATTTCTTTCTTTTTTTGACAAGTTTGTTATCCTTTAGAAACTTTTTTGGACAAACTCCATGTATAATTTCTTGTGCGTTAGACCATCTCTAATGGTTTACTCTAATTTTTATTCTAAAATAGAGTAACTCTATAATAGAATTGAGTTATACTTCAATAGTGTTCTATTTTAAAATGAAAAATAGAGTGATGAACAAAAAATAAATAAGTTACTCTATATTTAGAGTAAACTCATTTTTACTCTATACTAGGATCGGTAGGGCGGGATATACTTTACTTGTGATTTATATTATTATTTTTTGTATGATTTTGTGGTTTGTGTTTTAGGTGTACATTTATAAAAGATATGTATAATAATGATTTTTATCTTTAAGAAAGTTTTAGGTGAGTAGGGATTATAAGTGATAAAAATATATTTTGTATGCATATTTGGTTACTTTACTATAACATTTCCATTTATGAACAAAGTTTTTGTTTTTTCTTTTTAAATATATAACATTGTTATAACATCACAGCTACATTATTCACAATTTACATATTGTAAAATATGTATATGTAACTCTGATAAAACAATATTCTTGTACTTTATCTATTGTCGTTGAGAACCAAATAAAACTTTTTGAGTTACAAATCTGAATTGATTATGGGTCTTACGGTGAGTAAAGCAAACCTCCAATATCAAAAAAGTGTAGATGTTTCCTTCATGGCTTGGAACAAATCAGAAGCAGTAAGGATAGTACACATCATTTTGTCGTTTGCAGATCGAGCATATCACAAACGGATTTCAGAAGATGTAAGCTTGTTTTTTCATCGGTCATGTTACGTTTAGTGGCTTCCATAACTTGTGTGGTCATCTTGGCCTGGCTTGCTAGATTTGGGTTAGTTCCCAACAATATTTTGGTGAAGTTGTGAGCAATGGCTACGTTATTTGAATTGTAGCAGACATCCACTGAACTAAGCATTGCGAGCCGTAAGTAAGATGAACAAATCATGTATATTAATATGTTTTGACAAAAAATACTAATATGTATTTTGTAAACTTAGCAAAATAAATCTTTTTTTAAAATACAAAACAACATATTAATTTTATGTTTACGACATCTTTTAATATAATTTAAGATAAGTGAAATAATAAGTCAATTTAAACATATGCATGAAAATCATATTAATCTTTACGTAAGAATATTTTGTAACTTTGCATATTTGTTTTTATTGTTTTTCTAAGACTTTGTAATAATTGATATTGTATCAAATCACCAACATTAAATCATGCACATATAATTTTTTAGGATCTAAAACTTTAAAATAAAAACGAAACATATTAATAGGTAAGGTATCCTATTTGATTCATATATAACTATACATAAATTTGTGAACTTTATTATATAAGTATTAAAAATAAAATTCATTCCATGTTTGAAAATATGTGTTTTCATTAAGATAAAATAATTTAAATCAATGGAAAACTTAATTACCATACATTAAATAGTTTTTACAATGACTGATTTCATAAAATAAAATTTAAATTTAAATTATAATATTGTATTAAAGATCCAATACATTGATAGCTTGATACATGAACAAACAATTGTATTGAAAATAAAAACTCAATAATAATACGGGCTAAGATATATTTGTATGTATTGAACGTATTCCGTTTAATTATATCAAATCAGAAAAAGAGTATACAGTCATCAAATCTTAGGACACATACACATAGAAGTTCTATAATGCATAAACATACAAAAACGAAAGCCCTTGAAAACACTCTATATCATTGTTTTTCCTCATTAGAAGGCAATACATATTTTGCTGCTCACATTTTTCCTCCTAAACAGCTTCTCCAAGATCCCTAATCCTTCTTCCTGGCACCATCTCCATCTTCTCAACGTTAGATAAGATCAACCTAATTGCTTATACTTCATTACAAACATCTGCTTGAGTACTAAAATGAACGCAAAAGGAAGAGGACTGTTCTCAAGAGGTGGCCAAGAAGTTCAAGAAGTGAGAGATGAAAAACAGAATGGAGATGCTATCAAGAAGACACCTAGATGCCACACAACATGCTCCAATCGTTCCTCCAACAGTTCATAGTGGTCCCTCTTCTTTTCTTCTATACCAAAACGTCGCATTAACGCATCCATCATCCACGTTACATGTCTATGGCAGCATAAAACATCCATTCTGAAACTATAATAACAAAGACAAAATAACTTGTGTAATGAAACTACTCGTTTGAAGATCGTATCGTACATGATCCTCTGAAACTATTTGAAAATCACATTCCATGTCAGCCTCTATTTTTTTTCTTCTCTCAACGTTTTGTCCTCTGTTTCAAAGCTTTTAATATTTTCCTTTTCTTTCCCAAGATTATCTCTCGGTTCTTGCCTCTCATCAGTTTTAATTTTCTTCCCCTCATCTGTTGTCTAACCGTTTCATCTTGCCGCAAACTGCACTCAAACTTGTTCAACCCTTTGGATCTGCAGATGCTGGACTCAACCCAAGAAAGTCACATGCCATACCAAAAAATTACATTAACTTTGATCTAAAATAATTTAGAGGTGGTGATGAGAACTTAAGGAAAAGAAGAAACATAGAAATTAAGTTGAAAATATTTAACAACTTATTCACAACCTTTCAGGTTTTTGTGTCGGGAACATGATCAATTCAAGCAAATATGTTAAAACCCAGAAATTCAAGTACTTTTAAATAGCTCTCCAAATCTCCAGTACCAATTTCCAATATCCTTTCAAGTAAACATCAATAGAATAACTCTGATTAGTACTTATTACAGTCAAACTCAATGATTTTTCTTTCTTCAGTTTGTTTACCTTATTTTATTGAACGTGCCTCCCAGAAACTGAGCTGTCTGAGCTCCGACAATGGAGGAGCATTTGCCGGACTTCAAACCAGAAAGAAACACTCTAGAGTTAAGAAGATATGAATATGTTTCTCATAGTAGAAAAGCATACCTTTTTATACTTGCAGAGGCACCGAAACTCAGAAGATTACAACACATTGATGTTGAGATCGTGGGTAAAAGAGTTGATAACATATAAATGGCATGGATTCGTAATTGGTGTAGATTCGAGTGGACGTTAAGGAAGTCGAAGAGGGCAACAGAATCCCAAGCAAACTGAACCATCACGCCGAGCTAACCAAATCTATCAACACTACGGTTGAGAGCGAAGCATATCATGAACCCTAATCCCCAATATACAACGGCGTATGAGAGGTTGATATGTTGTTCACCAGGTCCTGTAAATTATAACATAAGGTCCAAAATTGTCACGAAGGCCCAATCAACTGAATTGTTTATTTAAACGGTGAGTTTTTAAAGTGAGGGACATGTGTCACGTCCAAAACACACGAATTGATGATGTGGCAGAGTCTGGAGGGATAAAACAGTTTTATATATATATATATAGATATATAGATTTAGAGTAAACTTATTTTTTTCTATATTTAGAGTAAACTCATTTTTACTCTATTATACAGTGAAAATAGAGTTTGAAATATTTTACTCTTAGTTTTTTTTACAGTGAAAAATAGAATAGGGTTGGAGATGCACTAAGGGCATGACTATCCCTTGGGATTTTGGGTTTCTTAAGTGGGTGAGGCCTACCAAAAACCCAAAAACCACTCCCCAAAATCACCAAATAAGAACTGGTTACTAAGGATTTTTTGTAGGCCTGTTCAATACGGTAATACCGAACCGTACCGAACCGAACCGAACCGAAATAGACAATATGGTTTGGATTTGGTATATACCATATAAACCGAATGGATATACTTTTATAAAAACCGTAGGATTTGGATATTGTTAGGTTTATAACCGATCAAATCGAATAACCGAACAAAACCGATCAAAATAAAAACATATAATATATATATATATATATATATTATATAACCGTACATGATCATGTGATCGAATCTGATAACTTATATAAGTTATTTTTTGTTAATAATTATTACCATATAATTTATATTAAAGAAGCCCTAGAACACTTAAAGTCTTAAATAATAAAAAAATCACGGCAGCCAAAGCTTTAACTTTTTATTCTCCTGCAATTGTCTTCTTCTTTTACTCTTTTGCTTCCTTACATTGTTGAATACGTGAAGGTATGTATTTCTAAATTAACTAATTTTCTATGTTTCATAATCAACTAATTTTCTCTTATATTTATTGTAGATGAGAGATTCTATGGCCAATACAACTGAATTTGCAGGACAAAAGAGGAAGCAACCAACAGAAACTTCTACCGATGCTACTAACGTGCCGATGACAAAACCAAGAAAGCAGTATGTGACTCGTTCTGATGTTTGGCAATATTTTACGAAGTCTAAAGATGATCCGGAAAAGGTTAA
This sequence comes from Moricandia arvensis, assembly GCA_905132765.1. NCBI lineage: Eukaryota > Viridiplantae > Streptophyta > Magnoliopsida > Brassicales > Brassicaceae > Moricandia > Moricandia arvensis. The sequence goes on from CAJHQP010004043.1 coordinate 26,136, forward strand.
ATGTAACCACTGCCCCTCAGTTCTTAAGTATAAATCAAAGTCTGGTACAAGTGTTATGTGGACTCATCACAATGCATGCAAAGGATACAGACTTCTTGCTACGTCTGAGTCTGACACTCAAACGACATTGGTTAAGAGTAGTGAATCTGGTCAGCTGATGTCAGTTGGATTTGATCAAAAAGCTTGCCGAAAAGCAACTGCTAAGATGATTGTTTTAGATGAATTACCGTTTGCATTTGTGGAACGTCCAGGCTTTGTTCAGTTTTGTGAGGTTGTTGTCCCTAAATTTGAGATTCCTTCACGTTCGACAATCACCAGGGATGTAGTTAAAATGTACAAGGAAGAAAAGCCTTTTTTAAAGAGCTTGTTCAGTAAAAATAAGCAAAGATTGTGCTTGACTACAGATTTGTGGGACTGCTTCTACTACTAGTATAAGTTATATGATAATCACTGCTCACTTCATCGATGAGAATTGGTGTTTAAAAGGAAAATCATAAGTTTTAAGCCTGTCCCTGATCATAAGGGAGAGACAATTGCAGAACGACTTAAGAGTTGTATGATGGAATGGGGAATCGAGAAGATTTTCACTATCACTGTTGATAATGCTCATAGCAATGACAATGCTATTAGACACTTCAAAGAAAAGCTGAAGCATATGAGCGCTGATGCTCTAATTTAAGGAGGAGAGTTTATGCATGTTCGTTGTTGTGCTCATATTTTGAACCTGATTGTAAAGGATGGTCTAGATGAAATCAATAGAAGTGTGGATGCTATTAGGAACACAGTGACATATCTAAGGTCATCTGATCATCGGTTTCAATCCTTTCAAATGCGGTTAGCAATGAGCAGGAATGTTACAAGAGGGAGCTTGGTTTTGGATTGCTCTACAAGGTGGAATTCAACTTAGCTCATGTTAGATTCAGCTCTCAAATTCAGGTCAACATTTGACATAATGGCCAATGAAGGAAAAAACAGTTCGACTTTTATTGAGATGAAGGAAAAGTCATGAGTCTTTTACGTAAGTTGTTTGATGCGTATAAGATATTTCACAGCAGGAACAAGGATGCATCGAATGAAAGTCAAACTGGACAGACAACTAGTTCTGTTACTAATACGACGGTTGATGGATCTTCATTAAGTAGCATTCGTCGTCGCTCCACATTATTTTCCACGCTTTATCAACAAATGCAGTCTGCGAACCAGTGTGTTGAATCAACTAATGAGTTAAGCATATACTTGATGGAAAAGGTTGAAGTAGAATCAGCTAATAACTTGGGTACAAGATATGACGTTCTATCATGGTGGAGAGACAATAGTGTGAAGTTTCCTATCTTGTCTGAAATAGCAAAGGATGTTCTTGCGATCCCTGTCTCTACTGTTTCATCTGAATCTGCTTTCACCACTGCCGGTCGAATCTTAGACCCGTATAGGAGTTTTCTTTCTCCTCCTATAGTTGAAGTCCTTATCTTGACACAAAACTGGTTCCAAACTGCAGTTCTATCTGATAAACAAAAGAGCATCGAACAAATGATGCATGAACATGAATTCATGGACTCTCTAGTAGAAGGTAATTTACATTTTAGTTTGTAAGCATTGAGCTTTTATATTTACAAGCATTGAAGTTATTCACTTTTTTTTTCTTATATATAAACAAACAGAATTGCGTGTTGAGTCAGAGGAAACATGACTTTGATGGACATGTCACGACTATGGGAGAGTGGAAAAACTTTTCTTTCATGCTTTTGTTTTGTTTTTCATTATTTTATTTTCACAATTTTAAGTTTTGGTTTTGGTTTTGGGTTGATTATTTTATTTGATGGTAGAAAATAGAAATGTTTTTACTTATTTTATTATTTCTTCACATTCTATTATTTATGAACATTTGGGTTTTAAAAATAAATAAATAGATGATAGATTTAGCAACATGATTCTTTAAAATTTATATAATCTGAAACCAAATCGAATAATAATATTTTTTCGTATAAAACCGAATAAACCGAAAACCAATAGTATAAAAACCGAACCAAACCAAATTAGATATAATTCCAATATGGAGTTGATTTTTATAAACCGAAATACCGAAAAACCGAAAAAACCGAACCGAAACCGGACCGAACTCCAGATTGAACAGGCATTTTTTGTACTGTTTGCGGACCCCACCAACACGTGGCGGCCCGCAATCGGTGTTCTTTTATTTTTTTGTTTTTTTAATTAACAAAAAAAGTTAAGAAACCTTTTAAGGGTTTTCTGGGATAATCATAGTCTAAGGCATGTGCTTTTTTAAATATTCCATTTTTTCATATGCATTTTAAAGCTACTTTACATTTAATATCTTACAATATAATTAAACAACTATCATATCCATATATAATAAAATTATTTATATAATAAATTGTTTAACTAATTCATAAAACATAATTTAATTTTCTTATACAAAATATTTAATTTTAAAAGGGAAAATATTATTTTATCAAATAAATTTAAATTTTATTCATATTTAATTACAATATGTAAATTCTCTTTTATGTTTTAGATTAAAAATGTTAGTTTACAATTTTAATAATAATTATAAGACTTAAGTTTCAAAATCAGAGAAAAACATACTTTTGACATGCCCTCTTCCTGTATTTCTCAGCTCGGTAGATCTTTGCACCTTTGTCATACAATGCCTTTGTGTCATTAGGATCAGTCTTACATTTCCTTTGATGCTTCAGTCTCTCTCAAAACAACGAAATAAACAGACCATTCAGTGTACATGTCCAACCAAAACAATGCAGAGAATCAAGTAAGTATGTGATATACGGAGTAGATGACAAATACGGAGGAATGTGGCTTCAGTTTGCAAATCTTTAGCTGACTATTTATAGGATATAGATTGAAAAGGCTAAATAAGGTGGTGGTGGGGCAGTAAAGGAGACGTAATGGGAGCTCCTATTACAGAGAATGAATGTGTATTTAATGTGGCCTCTTAATGCTATTCACAAGCGTTAGTTTTTTTTGTTTCGGGGAATTAGGGTAATTGAGATTTGAGAAGACGACTCTGTGTAAAGCAACATATTTTGGGTTTGGGCTGAAGCTTTAAGATTTAATAGGGATTTGGGCTGGTCACTAGAAACACACGGGGTATTGAGAAACAAAAAAAACAAAAAAAAGACAACGTTTATATGTCATCTTTTGCCTCTATGTTCAAGATGATGTGGCAGCACTAGAATTCTCATATGTATTAATTTTAATAGAGAAATATTTTAAGATAGATCTAAAATTTTTTTTTGTCTCAAAAATAATATTCAAAAAGAAAATGACCAAAATAGATTTTATTAAAGGGTGTAAATATACATTTATACCCTTTGGGTACTAATCTAGAATTAGGGTTTAGAGTTATGTGATGAAGTTTTGGAGATGATGTCTAAAATTTTAAAAAAAAATAAAAATTCAATTTTTCAAAATAAAAAAGTTTATTTTGATCATTTTTAAGTCCATTTTTGTTAAAAAAATTTCAAAAAAAAAAAAAATCTACTTGAGAGATTTTCCCATTTTAATATTGTCCCTAAAATTTATATACGCATATCTTCTCTTATTTTTTCCTCTTTCACTTTATGTGATAATTTTTTCTTCTCTCCAATAATTCATATGTATCTATTTTTCTATTCCATAGTTTGTCACCAACGACAAAATTACAGAAAGAAATGCATTAATGATCGATATCGGACAAAGATGGAATTTTTGAGACAAAATTAAGAGATTCAAATTGTGATTAATGGCTCTGCATCAGTAAGAGATGGAAGGAGAATAGAAAATCAGACATCCAACTAAAGAAGAAGATAAACAATGCTATATAATATTAAATGGTTTATTCTATATATCTCGACTTGCACAATAGAATAAAAATTAGCCTCCGTGTAATATAAACTTATAACCAATTAAATATTTTTGACATGAATCACCTTGTTTAGACATATCTAAAAACAAAATTTGTCATCTTGTACGACTACATTTTTTCATATTTTCTTTCTATTTTACACCAAAACAATCAATTTGTAATCATGTATAAAATACACTAACATACTATTTTATATTATTGTTATAGTATAGTATGTCATTTTCACTCCCCTCTTCACTCCTCCTCTCTTTTTTCCATCTCCTCGTTCTCTTCCTCACTCCTTTTCACGCGTCACTCCTCATTTTTTATTCTTTAGTTTTCACTTTTTATTTTTATATTCACTATAAATCGATTGTTCTATACTATATGCTTCATAAATATAGTATATTATAATAAATTGTACTTTAAGACATGTTCCTCACTCACCTCTTCCTCTTCACTCCTCCTCTATTTTACTCTTCACTTTCTTTTTCACTCCTCACTCTACATGCTTCCCTCCTCCCTCCTTCTATTTACTCCTCACTCATTATCTTTCACTTCTCACTCATTCTCTTTACAACCCCTCACCTCCTCCTTTTCTTCACTCTTCACTTCAACTTTCTTTTTCAATCATTACTCCTCATTTTACACTTTTCCCTTTTCACTCCTCCGCCCTCCTCTTTCTCTTCATTACCCTTCATGCCCTCCTCTCCTTTACTCTTCACTCTCCCCTTTTCTTTTCACTCTCTACTCTTCAATCTTCATTCATCCCTGTTCATCTTTCTCTTCACTCATCTCTCCTTATCTTCATCATCCTTCTCCACATCACTCATCAGTTTCACTTTTGACCCCATATTCTCCACTCCTCTCTTTTTACTCCTTATTCTTAACTACTCATTCGTCTTTCTTTTTCTTCTTTTTCCTTTTTTCTCCTTATTATTCCTCAGCCCCTCTTCTTATTTACTCTTCACACTCCACTTTCTTATTTATTCCTTACTCTTCATTTTTACTTCTCCGCCTTCCTCTTCATTCCTCCCTCTTTATAAGCATCATCTTCCTCAACTTTCTTCCTTATTCTTTAATCTTCATTTTCACTTCTCCCTCTTCCTCTTCCTTTTCATTCCTCCCTCTTTATAAACATCATCTTCCTCCATTGCACTCATCAGTTTCACATCTCACTTATGATTCCCAAATACTATTAGTATTATTATAAATCGATTGTTCTATGTTGTACATTTAAGAAATATAGTTTAGTATATTATAATTTTGTGTGTTTGTCGCACGTCCACGCGCATGAAGGAGAATTTCGTTTAATTTAATGAAAAGTTTTCACATCCTTGAGTCACTTTGTTGCATGGTTACTTTCCTAATATTGCCTCCAATATGTACATTCCATCAATTCACCCAAAATTGAAACCAAATAAAATGACCGTTTCGAGTTTTTTTCAAAAAACAAATTCTCAAACATCAACTTCATTTATCAATTCTGTGGATATAAAATTTCAAATTCATATAGATGTTAGTCACACACAATGCTGAAAGCTAGTATCACCTAAAACATTTAGAAGGATCCTACGCTACTTTGTCATAAATGACATCATATTTTTCATGTTTGGCGATAACGTCTTCAGTTCTGCATCCCTCTTCGCACATCCCCAAAATTCTTCCTGAGCATGTAGAGATGATAAGGAACTTGGACAAATTTATGACATATCCTTGGGGTCAGATATCGTTTCCAACTCCTCATGTCCACCCTCATTAAGAAAGATGAAATGGCTCTTGCACATGATTCATTTGCTCTGAAAGGATACGTTGATGTGATTCAGCTTGTTATGATAGGCGCTGTTCCTTCTTTGAAAGAGGAGATTACTCCCAATGAGCCCGCTGTTGTTGAAGACTCTGAAAGTGAAGGTGATGTCCCCATGGAAGATGAACCCGAGGATGCTGTTGGGGAGACATTACCTGAGAATCCCGAGAACCCTCCAAATTTTGTGCTTGTCCCTGTCCACGCGAAAGTTATGGATGTCAAGTGTAAGTTTAGCGGAATCATGCTCTGTTTCCTACTATAGATCTTATAGCAGTAATTGTTGTTGTTTATCGCTAACACGGTTGTTTTAATTTTACCTAAACTTACGCAGTTTTCTGTGAGATCCATCCTTGATGATCCCAGTGAAGACTGGGCCTTGTCCATTGACTTTTCGTGGCCTGATGAGTCAGAGGACTCTCTAGTTGAGAACATGGTTGGTTTTGATAAGTGGTAGATTTGTTTTCAAGAAGGATATGTTTCATGGTGGGTTGACTGCGGCGAAAATTGTTCGGAGGAGAACTGAGAAGTAGAGGGAGAAGGAGGCTAAAGAGAAGCATGACAAGGACATTGGTATTGAGGGTATTGACGAAGCCCCACACTCTAAGATCATGAATATTGTTTCTACCCAAATGAAGGAAGAGTTAGTTGGTTTTCAAAGGAGTATAGTTGATGGGGTCGATACTAAGGTACGCAATATCTTAAAAGCAACAATTTAGGGCGTTGAGGGAGGATTCAATTGTCCGTTGCCAGTTGGGGCCAAGAATTTCAGGATGCATTACATGAAGTTGTAACTGCTACAACATCCAATCCCAAATATAGATCCTCAGAACATGATTTTGGTAAGGCAAATTTTGATCCCATTCTGTCTCATGCGCAACAACAGCCTGGTACACCTCTGCCCTCTGGTCCTCGTAATCATGAATCCCTGATTCACACTGATGACGAGATAAGGAAGGTTATAAGTGATATGGACAACTCACGCGACAATGTACAAGTATTTCGTTTCATATGTTCACTTAAGAAATAACTTATCCCTTAAACTATCTATTTAAACACGTATCCACATTGACATATGGTAATACAGGAAGGGGGGATTGAGGAAGGTGTGCATCCAGAGGACCCCCTGAATCTGTTCCAAAAGAAGAAGATGGGCCATCGAAATCCCCAGAGGTAACAATATATACACCATTTCGGGGTTGTGTGATGTGTATTCTTAGTTCACGCTATTTGTTACTAAATCTTTAGCTCTTTAACGTTTAGGTAGTTTTTCTCAGAGTTATAATTTATTTAATGGATTCAACAATCATGTAGACCAACCCGTGTCGGCCACATTGTCCGATAAAAACATAACTCAGAAAGAATCGCAACCCGTTCCAAATGAATCTATCGAGGTGTTGCCCCATATTCTTTTTATTAACTTTTGTTTTTTTTTACTTTTTCTATACGATCCTTGTCCCCGAATGTTGTTTGCTACGCTTGATCTCAGCCAAAAATTCCATCTTTCTCTCTTGGGCTTACTCAGGAAGAGGCTCCTCCAACTGTGGTTAATGCAACCTCTTGGTTATGTCCTTCCAAAACCAGGCGATGCTGCTCCCAATGCTGACACAAGGAGGAGCAGGAGGGCACGGGCTTCCCCTCTGTTCTAGGCGACTTCCAGTGTGATCCCAAAATTTCAGTTGGTTTTTCATTTTTACCAGATTTGGAGGCGCTCTATCTTGACTTACTAAAGAAGGTGACACCTATGAAGTAAGTCATCACCAATTTGATTCTCTAAGAATCTTATTCTCACAATATTAACATTTAATAACCCTATTACATGTAATAATAATTGTATCACAAATATAACTTCTTGTCATCTAACTATTTTTGTAGGTCTATCAACATTGACACTGGCTGCTCTGTAACTTTCGAGTTTCTTGACATTTCCATGAGGTCCTTCCAAATGGCAACCAAGGTTAGCATATCTATGTACTACCACATCGTAGACCATTCAACTTGTGTTACTTTAAACTCTTTTGTTTGTAGGTGATGGATTTCCTCATGCGATACTTGAACAGTCAACTTCCACCAGAATCTAACCGGGTCACCATTCAAGACACCACTCTGCCTGCTAAATTGTTGAAAAAACATTCACTGTTTGCGAAGGTGGCTGCCAAGGACCGTGTCAAACGAAAGTTCACAGGGGAGGTTATAATCTTACAAGATCTTCACATTCAGACCCTCTACGAAATGATTTTATTAGGTTTACATTCACTCAAATAACCTAACACACTTCCTAGCACTCATCATTATTACTAAAACAAATTTATCTTTTGTTTTTATAAAAAAACAAAATTAGTAAACTTATTACGGATATGTTAACGAAAAATATAGCGGGAACAATCTTACATTTAACAGACAAAAGGATTAATGTTTCCCACATACATTACAAAGTTTTTTATGGAGGGCAATCTTATTTTGCCAACACGTTGTCCTTACATATTTGTCAATGTGGTAGCAGCTTAGGGGAACAGGTTAAACATATTTCACAAAGAGAACAAGGTCACCCCAGATCTGACCTTCAAAAGACCAATCCTTCCTCATATTGCTCCTCCTGCCGTCTTAACTAACTTGATTACATAGGCATCTTACAGGTTGTGTGGTTGTAGTCTCCACCGCCGCACCTGTTACATGTCATGCTCTTCTTGAACATTCCAGTAGGCTACGTTAAAAACATTTATACCCATTCATAAATATGTTGTCATCTATCTCTCAGTAAGACAACCAATTTTCTAAGTTTTCTTACCCTTATCTTGCTGATCGTATGTGAGTTTTTCTAGGCCTTCTAGGTGGCCTTTTTGTCACCGTAGGTAGAAGTCTGATTCCATTGTGATTTGCCGTCACTTTTGTCTGGTCAATGGGGTTTATGCTCCCAGCGTAAGCTAACCTCCATTACTGGTTTGTGTACTCTTCGGAAACAATAGTCCCCACACTATGGTTTCGTGTTTATCGAAGCAGCTACTGCATGGGTGCATGGTATTGCTAGCATGTCAAACGCCTTGCATGAGCACGTCTTCTTTTCTAGGTTAACCCTGTGATACATTCCCCTTCATCACGCACCTCATACTCAATGTTGATTATATCTCTTACCACATAACCGGTGGAGACTTTGAAATTACGTGAAACAATAGCAGCAACCTGCGGTGTTAGCTTGTTAGCATTGGATGTAGCAGCGTCTCTTCTACTCGAGAACCAATCCAACAACATTGTCCTGATGTACTCAACCAGTGCCACAATAGGGTAGTCTTTAGCACAAGTCAGTGCATTGTTTAGAGATTTGGCTATGTTGCTTGTCATGATGTTGTATCGTGCTCCTGAGATGTGGGACCTTTCCCAGTGCTCCAGGCCAACCCTAATGAGGTAATCAGCACATGCAATGTCGATAAACTTGATCTCATTGAAGTGAAAATAAAACTCCTCCAAACGGAAAGCCCTAGTGCCCACGATATAAGGTATAGTAAATGTTTCTTCATGAGTATGGTCTGCACATTCCTTTGTAGATGCAAGAGACACACACAGTGTTGCGCCATTGGGTAAACCTGCATAGATTATAATGCGAATATTAGTCATTACCGTTTTTAGATTCGGGTACATGTTAAACTAATTTGTACTCGCTACATTTCATAATTTCCTGTAAGTCGACTATTGTTTAATCTGAGTTTGATCGACACTCACGGTTTGGACCTAACTCGATTTGTGGGACTGATAAAGGCGTTTTATTAATCAACGAATGTTTACAAAAGGTTCGGATGTGTTCACAAAGGCCGGCGACCATTCAACCGCCGAAAAGTTATAACAAAGAAGCAAGTCGGCGAGAAGAGTACGGATGGAAACCTTAGTTCTAGCCATCTCGTGTGTGTATTCCAGTCTGGATCCCCTTTCCTTCATCCTCTTGTTTCTTTATATAGATGCCCTTCTTTATGGATGCCCTAGTTCGGCTCAACTTAGTGGGCTTTTACCCGAATGAGCCGATTGACCACGCCAGCGGGCGAGCTGCTTTTAGTCGTCCTTGTGAGCCGATAAACCGCCTCGCCACGACCCAAAGTAGTCAGAAGCGAGATGAAGGTATGTCGTTCTTGCGCCAAGCCGAGAGCCGAGCCGAGGGGCTTTAATTCTGATGGGTCAGGCCGGCTATTTCATGGGCCTTATGAGGGGATGGAGTCCACCTCCTACAGTAAGTCCCCCCACTCCATCGATAATTGGTCAGAACAATCTCGATGGATTCGTAGGCTCTGGTTCTGAAATAGTCGAAGTGGCATGGCAGAATGACCATGCGTGTCCTTAATATATTCGGCCAGTAGAAGAGAACTCGTTAGTTGAGCGCGCCGGCTGTCGTTGCCTCGGGGGTTGCCTGGAATTAATGTAATAGAGCGCACCAAGGCTGTTTGTTCGGTTTAGCGAGAGAACGTGTCTTGTTGAAGTGCGTTAACGGTCGTTCGTTCGAGCGACAAGGAACGCACATTAATGGAACGCATGGGGGCAGCTGTTTCGATAGGTTTAATGGGTGAATGTATTGTTGATGTGAGCGAAGTAGCCGTCGAGTATCCCTCGATTGGATTTCGATGGGAGAACTTTGCTGGTGGAGCGTGTCGAGAGGTGGGTCCCTCGGGGGATGGATAGAGAAAGTGTGTCGGACAATGGATTTGACTGATGGGACCCGCAAATCTTAGTGCATGGGAAGTCAATCGGTCATAGGGATCTGAAGAGTCGCGAGGGAGTCGAAACGTCGCTGAGGAATTCATTAAAAGGGGGCAGGCCCGTTTAGGCGAGAGCTGAAGGGTCGCGAGGAAAGGAGGCGGTTTGAGGCCCAATTACGCTCTCGTAGACCTAATTATGACCCATGGGAGTCGTGCCAGTTCCTTTCTTTATAAGTTGGGTTCCTCTCCTCATTCTTCCCATTCTTCTCCACATATTCAGGTATTCTCTCTCCATTCTCTCTACTTTCTCACTCTAAATATCTGTTGTAAGCTATATAGTTATTGTTCATGATGTGTCCTCGAAGACGGTACACCGAGAAAGAAAAGGCGAAGGGGATAGCCTCTGAGCCGAGTCCCGCGAGGGACGAAACGACGAATGAACCCCTTGATGCCTTTTTGTTGGAGCATCGAGTTCATCGGGATGCGTTAATGGATGTGGAGGGCCTCGATCTCGCGCAAAGGACTCTGGTGATCGATGCCGAGAGACAGATCAGATGGGAAGACGACGGCAACACTGCCACCGCCCTCCTTAATGATCCAAGGCACGGGCCAGTCCGTCCTAACTCTGCTAAGGCTAGATCAATTGGGCCTAACCCGGTCAGGACTGGGCATAACACAGGAGGTGGGTCGCTGGATCTATGTCTGCTCGTGAGGAACGTTTGCGGATTCCGTCATCCTATCTCGGGGACGGGGCTTTCGCTTACTTCGATCCTCTTCCAGAGGATCAACTGCGTTCCCTCGGCAATAGATCATGGGAGGGGTTTACCTAACGCAATCGACTGAAGACTCGGTGGAGAAGCTGATCAGAGATTGCAACGCGGTTAGGGTGTCGTTCCTTGTGCCGTTGAGAGAAAAGTGTCCGTGGAATCCGCCGTATGGCTACCAATGCGTGTACGAGTCGTAATTCGGAGGGGACACTAGGCTGTGGTTTCTGTCCCTTGTCTGTTGACCGCGTATGTTTCTCGCCGGGGAGTCGCCATTAGTTAGATCTTGAACGGCTTGTTTCGGCTGATGGTCGCTCTGATGGTCATGGCGGCAGAGATCGACATATCTCTCTGCCCCCGTACGTTTGAGGTGTTGACCTTGGTGTCGCCTAGGGCGGATGGGCTTTACTCGGTAAAGATGAGGACCGAAGTACAACGTGATCACCGATCATCTGAACAAGACGAGCAACTGGAAGCGAAGCACTTCTACATCAAGTCGGATCACCATGCGTTCGTGGATGCTCCAAATGCCCGGTTTCATGTTTGTTGGGGGGAAAGGGCATTGGTAGATTAACTCTCTTGTGTGATTGCTCTTGTTTACTTGGTCTAACTATTCTCCTTTGTGTTTTTGCAGTTGATCATCCCAATCTGTGGGTTTCCGGCTGTCCGAAGGATTTTTACTCCAACGCTCGGCGTTTAGTAGAGCTTGGTCATCAGACGTGGCCCGATATAAGCACGAGGAGGTCCGAATAGGTTTTAGCTCGGATAGACAGACGTAAGTAAATTGCTGGGATAAGCTTCCCTTGATCCGAATTTTATGCGCTTTCGCTGTGATACTAACCATTTTTTTTATTTCAGGTGATTGGGACTCGACCCTTCCTTGTCCCCCTCGCAAAGGGAAGAAGAGAGTTGTGCTATTCACAAGGCATAACAACGAGAGATCGACAGAGCCATGAATATGCGTGAAATTTCGGACCTCGCCGCTGCGGTTGAGAACGAGATTTTGGGTTCTTTCGCCGCGGCGGCACATATGAGGGCCGTCGATGGTTTCGGCCTTGATGGGGATGGACGAGGTGAAACTGCGGTGCCGAGGATAACCCGAACATGGGGGGGGGGGTTCCGAGGTTTCGCGCCCTGAGCCTAGGGTAACTCAAGCTTCTCGTGGCCATAGAAAGAGGACTCACCATGACTCTCCCGAAGGTGAAGGGCAAGACCATGAAGTGAAGTCGCAGCGGAGGTTAATTCGGAGGAGCCTTCCAAAAAGAGGAGGAAGCGATCGGCCTAGAAGAGTCATGCGGTTGACGCGAGAGGGATCCCCTTCTAGCGGGATGACCTGTCATAAGATCTCTCCCATAACGAGGATGTAGATTCGACTCCCACGCCGGGTGGCGCGGATCCTCCTGTTCCTCACCCAGAGGCTGAGAGAAGGAGGAAGAAAAAGAAGAAGGCTGTAATGTTGACGACCGAGGCGCATGTCATCGAGAACTGATTGATGGGAGCCAGGCGCCCGATGCGCCGCAGCGGCCCGCGTCGGATCCCGGGGCGTCTGCTGGTCCCATAAGAAAGGCATTCACTCGCAAACTAAAGAATCCTTTCCCTGACCGAGTCGACTTCACCTATAAGGGTGATACTCCGTTCGTTTGCAACAGTCCTGCGAGCGCGGACCTCTTCCGCCAAATCAGAGGCTTTCCAGTCGATCTTCCGCCAATTGAGGTCTTGTTCTTCAAGGAATCGTATGCAGAAGCTGCTCGTACGCAGTTTATGGTAAGTCCTTCTTTTCCCCCTTGTACTTGTCTCTCTTGTTTAGTTTTGAATTTAATTTTGTTCGCAGACGATCAGGGGTTACAACCACGTGGTTGGCCAGTATGATGCTGAGCTTAAGGCCACATCGGCTCGTTTGGGGAGAGGCCGAATAGAAGGCCAAAAGGGAGAGGTTAGCGCAGAATTGCATTAAGGGAGAAGGCGAGGTTTGCCGTCCAGGATCGTTGACGCTTGCCGTTGGTCAGAACGAGGCCTTGTCCAAGATGGCTGAGGAGACTGAGGGGAATCTAGGATTCGTTAAGTCTACGATGGAGGAGCTTGAGAAGGAGGATATGACCTTGGAGAAGTCAAAGTAGGAGCGAGAGAAAGCCGAGATTTCCGAGGCGCACCTGAAAGATGCTGCCTGTCTCCGAGATTCTCGTGTTCATGAGGTGACACGAGAAAGTGCCTGGGTTCACGCGGCCATGGTCGCTAAGGCAAAGCGTCCCTTCGACTTTATCCGCGGGTGGGTCGAGAGCCGGAACCCCTATGACAATGCCCGATGTAACTATAGTCAGTCTTTCGGAACTAGGAGGTGTCTCGAGCTGCTGCAAAGGAACATGGATCCTATCCCGCAAGAGAAGGTCGAGTTCTTTCGGGAATGGGAGACAAAGTTCCGTGATTGATGCTGAACGTCTTTTCCCTAGAGATATTACCGAGGAGGATCTCTCCTTGTCTCCGTTGGTCCTGGATTCGTAGTTCGTGGACAAGGAGCTCCTCGTCGCGTTGGAGGCAAAGTTTCTGAGGATCCTCTCCCCGATCTTAACCGATATAGGTCAAACTCTTGGCTCATTGACGCGAACGTGACTGCTTCACTTCGTGCATTGAGTCGTTCGCATGGTGAGCAGTCTGTCGGAAATGCCGGAGATAAGTCCGTCGGGTGCAGGCAGGAACGTTACCGGAGAGGATGTAGGGAGGTTCCCGGTAACTGCTTATGGACTTGCCGGAAGACGAGGATGATGATCTCTCGAGCCTTGGGGACTCGACAGCCGTGGTCCAGTGGAAAGCGACAAGGCCAGGGCCGAAGGAGAGGTGACGGGGGAAAATCTCGGAGTGGATTCACGTAGTGGCGTGGCCGACCCTTCTGAAGGTCCCTCGGAGGGCGGAATTGCTCAAGTGAAAGATGACGTTGATAAGGCCCACAACCCATGCCTCGATTGTAAGTTTGGGATTCAGTTATATTTGTGGAATCTGAACCTCTTTTCTTTGATGCATTAATGCTTTTATTGACTCTAGATCGGCGGAATTATCCAAATGTCTTTAGACGTAATTCGTTGGTTCCATCGATAGAGTTCATTCGTTCGGTTTCATTACTTAGGAAAATTTTGGCAAACAGATCTTGCCAAAATAGTTATTTTTGTCGTCCTAGTAATTTTGTTTCGGTCAGATCGTCCCGAAGTAGTTTAGCCGGCTTTACATAAAAATTTTCCTGTGAACTATATGATCCATCATGAATTTAGCCAAGCTAGATAAAGGTACTCATTTTGCATTAAAGTAACTTTACAAAGTCTACCGGTTGGCCGGATCGTATTTGAAAGTAATTAATGAAATGAAAATTATCGTTCGGTTGATCGTGGATCAACTAGGTTCCCATGTCGGACCTTTATCTGATCAGGACGTGTCCGAGCGTTGGGTTCGAGTGCTAGTGCGTAGTCCAAAGCTTGGATTAATCCAAAGTGCTTGGTCGCTAACATTACTTGTGCAGAGGAGTTTCATCCTGCTGGACGAGGCCCGTCGAGGGTTGTTTGTCCGTCCACGAGAACCTCCTTCCGGGGAAATAGAGTGTTATGTTGTTATAGCTGGACCCCATTAATGGCTGCCTACGTACCTCTATGACAAGATCAAGCCATTCGTAGTTCGTTTTGCCCGAGTAAAAGTGGCTTGGTGGCGCATTTACTCGGTATTTTTTTGGACTGAGCGAAAGTGACGTGGTGTTTTCCGCTCTATGTGTGCCTTCAGTGTTGTGCTAAGTAAAGTATCTCTTGAGGTGCATAGAGTTCCATGCCCTCGGTACTGCCTCGCCGGTCTGAGTCACTAGTCGGTAAATGCCGAGTTTTACGATCTAAGTGATCCTGTACGGCCCTTCCCAATTGGCTCCGAGCTTACCAGATTTCCACTCTTTCGTGTTCTCAAACACCTTGCGGAGGACGAGATCGCCGAGTTAGATCTGGCGGGATTTGACCTCTGGTTGGTAGTATTTCTCGATCTGGTTCTCATAGTTTTGAATTCAAAGGAGAGCCTGGTCGCGCTTCTCTTTGATGGCGTCAAGTCCGTCGAGTAGCATTTCGCTATTCAGTTCAACGTGGCGTGGAATGATCGAGCGTCATAAAATCGTCACATTCACTTCGGCAGGCGCCATTGCCTCGATTCCGTAGGTGAGAGAAAACATCGTGACTTTGGTCGCCCCTCTCGGCGTTGTTTGTGAGACCAAAGGATGCCTCGAGTTTGTCTGCCCAGTGCCCCTTCTTTTGGTCGAGCTTTTCTTCAGACCGTCGATTATTGTATTGTTGGAAGACTCGGCCGGACCGTTGCTTTGGGGATATCGGGGGCTGGTGGTGTTGAGCCGGATTCTCCAGCCGATCACAGAAGCCGCAGAAGGTATTAGAGATAATGTGACCCGTTGTCCGTGCCGATCTTGTAACGTAACCCATGCTGGCAAATGATGTTCTTCCAGACAAAGCTCTAGACCTCCCTATTTGTTATTGAGACATATGACTCAGCTTCGATCCATTTCGTGAAGTAGTCGGTGAGGACAAGGACGAAGCGTCGCTGTTTTAATTCGGCATTAGACCGATGATGTCCATTGCCCAGCGCATGAAGGGATACGGGGCGGTCATGGTGCGGGCATCTCGGTCGGGGCAATGGATAGTCGGGGCATGTCTCTGACACATGTCGCAATGCTTGGTGTAGCTTTCACAATCGGCATTCATGGTTGGCCAGAAGAAACCGAGGTTTTGGACTTTGAGTGCGAGGGACTGTCCACCAAAGTGGTTCCCTGCTGCCCCTTCGTGTGTTTCGGCCATGACGAGCCTTGTTTCCTCGCCGTGAATGAATTTTAGGAGCACCTTCTTCATCGTGTACCGATGGAGGTTACCGTTGATAAAAACATAGCGGGTTACTTTGAGCTTTGAGTCTTCTTGCCATCCACTTGTCTGTAGGCAACTTGCCTTCCCTCAGGAAATCGATTTAGGGGGTTTCGCCAATCAGTCCCAGTTTCTTCAGTTGTCGATCCGCCGGCGGCTTCGTCGATCACCATACAGTCGACCGCAAGAGCCTGTTGTGGTTCTTGCTCCTATGCGAGTAAAATGCTTGGTTGCTCGATTCGATGAATCGGGATCGTGCGTTTAACTTGATCCCTTAGCTTGCTTCCGAGAGCTGCAAGCGCATCAGCGCATACTTTTTCTCTCCGGGGTACCTCTGTGAGTTCGAAGAACTCAAATTCCTTGACCAAATCTTTGACCACCCTTAGATAGGCATCCATGCGTTTGTTGTGCATGTCATACTCTCCCTTGAACTGACTCGCCATAGGTTGGGAGTCGCAATAGGCGCTCATCGATTTTGCATGCACGACTTTGGCGAGACGAAGGCCTGAGATGAGGAACTCATACTCGACTTTGTTATTGGAGGATGGGAAGCCAAGCTGAAGGACTGGTGAAGTGAGTTTCCCTATCAGCGATTGAAGCTGCACTCCTGCGCGGACCCTTTGTTGGTGGACGACCGTCGACGTGGAGGATCCAGTTTTTAGTCGGTAAAATCAAGTTGTGCTCAAGTTCGGGGGTTAGGTCAATGATGAAGTCGGCGAGGACTTGGGATTTCGCGGTGGGACGGCCCTTGAAGGAAATGTCGTACTCGCTTAGTTCAACGACCCACTTGGAGAGGCAGCCCGACTGGTTGGAATTCTGCATAACGGTCCGCAGTGGTTGATTCGTGAGAACGACAATGGAATGTGACTGGAAATAGGGACGGAGCTTCCTTGCATAAGTGATGACAGCGAGCACGAGTTTCTCGAGCTTTGAGTATCGAGTCTTGGCGTCTGTCATCCGCTTGCTCTTGTAGAAGATGGGTTTTTGCTCGCCACGATCTTCCTTAACGAGGACACTACTAACTGCAGTGCCGAGACAGCGATGTATAAGAACAGAATGTCGCCCTGGTCCGGTCTCGTCAGTACTGGTGGCGTCGTAGATACTCCTTAAGCTGGGCAAACGCTTCCTCGCATTTGTCATCCCAGGCAAATCGCTTGTTTCCCCACAGTAGGTCGTAGAATGTTAGACACTTGTCCGTCGGACGTGAGATAAAGCGGTTAAGTGCTGCGATGCGCCCTGTCAGTCGTTGAACTTCAAGTATAGCAGAGATTTGTTTCGGGTTAGCTTCAATTCCTCGCTGAGTGACAATGTAGCCGAGGAATTCCTCCGGATGTTACTCCGAAAGTGCATTTAGCCGGGTTGAGCTTCATTCGTATTGGTTCAGAGTCGCAAAGCAATCGAGCAAGTGGTTGAGGTGGTCGGATGCTTGTAGGGGACTTAACAAGCATGTCGTCGATGTAAATTTCCATCGTGGTACCGAGTTCTTGGTGAACATCTTATTGACCAAAAACGCTGGTACGTCGCCCCTGCATTCTTTAGACCGAAGGGCATGAACTTGTAGCAGTATATTCCGCGATCCGTAATGAAGGATGTCTTCTCTCGATCGTCGGGGTGCATCATGATTTGATTATACCCGGAGAAGGCATCCATGAATGTTAGGAGCTCGTTTCCGGCTGTGGACTCGACGAGGCGATCGATATGCGGAAGGGGGAAGCTATCCTTGGGACATGCTTTGTTGAGATCGGTGAAATCTACATAGACTCGCCATTTGCCGGTTTTCTTTTTGACGACAACCGGGTTGGACATCCAATCCGGGTAACAGACTTCGGCTATCGAATCAGCGCGAGTAGACGCTCGACCCCATCGTTTACAGATTTAATACGCTTTAGGCCCAACTTACGCCTCTTCAGGCGTACTGGTTTATACGCCGGGTCGACGTTGATTTCATGGGTGGTGACTTTCGGATTGATTCCTTTCATGTCGGAGATGGTCCATGTGAAGGTTGAGGCGTTTTCGGTGAGAAAAGAGATGAGCTGCTCTTTCAGAGGGTTGTCGATCTGAACGACCTTCGTTTCGTCAGTGCTATCAATGCTGATCTCGACGACTTCCTCCTACATTAAGAAGATTTTCTGAATTGGTTTGGCCACAGTGTTAATATGGGCATTTCGCTGCAGTGACTTTACCTCGGCGACGAGGATATCCCGAGCTGCCTGTTGGTTGCTGCGTAGGGTCACGATCCTTCCGTTGATTCCTGGAAACTTCATGCATTGGTGATAAGTCGAGGCAACGGCTTTCATCGAGTGAATCCACGGGGTTCTGAGGATCGCGTTGTAAGGGTGCGTCGACTTCGATAACTGAGAACTTTATGTTCTTGGTAATTCCCTTGGTGCGTACGCTTTGCATATGGTTCCCATCATGGTTTCTGAGGAGCCGTTGAAGCCAGTGAGCGTCCGGGTATATGGTTTCATTGATCAGAGGTCGATACCCATTTTATTTAGCGTCCCCGTGAAGATTAAGTCTACTGAACTTCCCAGTGTCGATTAGCACCTTAGTCATCTCGCAGTCTACGATGCCAAGTTCGACTAAGAGTGAGTCGTTATGTGGCATATGGACTCCTGCCGCGTCCGCTGCCGAAAAGGTGATCTGCGGATCATTTTCCGGAATCGTCGGCCAGCGTTCTGCGGATTGAGCCTTTCGGTGATAGTCTTTTACCGAGCGCACAGATCCAGTGCAAGGGGCGATCGACCCATGATCACGCCGATTCGTCAGGGAGAATTGTGAGCCATTCGGCCGACTCAAAATCGAAATGTAAGTCGTTCGGCATCATGCAGCCTCCTTGCTAGTTTTTTGGTATGGTCTTTGGATCGGTTAAGCTTCACGCGGAGGTCAGCCGAGAGCGAGTTAAGTTGGTCCCGCAGGTCTTTGAGGTTCGTCTGATCGTCTTTCTGTGGAGCCAAAGTTCTCGTATGGGCGCTCTCCGACTAACGGGGGTTTTCGGGGTGGTCTGTTTTGGAGACGATGTAGAGAATGCCCTTCTTTCTGTCGGCTTTACTGGAGGTGGTGTGCTTTCGCGGATCCAGCGAAGTATCACTCGTTATGGTTCCTTTTTGGCCGCATTTTGTTTTCCGAAGAAAGCCCTCTTCTCGTCTTCCAATCTGACGAAGTTCTTGGATCGGTGGAGGGCATCCTGGAGAGATATAGCCGGGTTGGCTGTGAGATATTTCCGGAAATCGGAGTTGATCCAGAGTGTGTCGGAAAGGCCTCAACCGCCAGTTTATCTGTGATGTGAATCTTGGCCAGGACGTCTTTGAATCGACCATGAAGTCCTTGAGGTTTTCATGGGAACTCTGGGACAGCTTCCATAGATCTGCGACATGGGGCTGCGTCGATAGAGAACATATCGAAGTGCTTAAGGAACTGAGAGGACATGTCGTGAAAACTGTCGATCGAGCCTTCAGGGAGGCGGGAGAACCACAATAAGGACGGTCCAGACAAGGTTCCACGAACAACTGGCACTTTCTGGCATCTTCTTATTCTGGCAGAGTTGATGGCGAGCGACCGCGATATGGAAGGCTTCATTTGTGTCCTTGGATCAGTTGTGCCGGTGTAGGGATCGACGCGAAACTTCCCGTTGTACGACCTTAGTTTCACGGCGGTTATTTTTTGAGAGAAAGGGTTCCGAAGGGTTTCCTCGAGTACGTGCTCTATCTCCGGAGCCGTTTTTCACAACGTGGTAGATTCTAGAGTTTATATCCCTGAGAGAGAGCTGGAGCTCGGCTATCTGACGGCTGGTGCTGGATCTGCACCTCTGAGGATTTGGTCGGCGGTGTCGGTTTTCAGCTCTAGTTCAGGGTTGGCTTCCTCGGTATCTCCGACTGAGGGTTAGTATTAAAAAGCTGTCGTCTAACCATCAGAGCGTTGCTGGCAGCTGGGTCAGCCGGAACGAGGGCAACAACCAGAGTGTCCAGGCGCGCATTGGTTACCTTTTAGATCTCATCGTGTTGGGCCAAAACGGGCCAACATAGTATCCATCGGAACAGTTAGTGAGGGAGGGTCCTCGGTGACCACCGCTTTCTGGTCGGCGATGTTTGTATCTTCTTGGTTCATGGTTGATTTGTTAACGCTACTGAATATGGCCCCACGGTGGGCCCCAACTGTTTAATCTAAGTTTGATCGACACTCACGGTTTGGACCTAACTCGATTTGTGGGACTGATAAAGGCGTTTTATTAATCACCGAATGTTTACAAAAGGTCCGGATGTGTTCACAAAGGCCGGCGATCGTTCAACTGCCAGAAAGTTATAACAAAAGAAGCAAGTCGACGAGAAGAGTACGGATGGAAACCCTAGTTCTAGCCGTCTCGTGTGTGTATTCCAGTCAGGATCCCCTTTCCTTCATCCTCTCGTTTCTTTATATAGATGCCCTTCTCTATGGATGCCCTAGTTCGGCTCAACTTAGTGGGCTTTTACTCGAATGGGCCGAGTGACCACGTCAGCGGGCCAGCTGCTTTTAGTCGTCCTTGTGAGCCGATAAGCCGCCTCGCCACGACCCAAAGTAGGCAGAAGCGAGATGAAGGTAGGTCGTTCTTGCGTCAAGCCGAGAAGCCTAGCCGAGGGGATTTAATTCTAATGGGCCAGGCCGACTATTTCATGGGCCTTGTGAGGGGATGGAGTCAACCTTCTACAACTATTACCAATCATGTTTGCCTACTTAAACACTAAATTATATTGTCTATTGTTGGGCATACTTGCTAAAATTTTCAATTATAAGCTAATATTTAGCAGAAACTATCTTATTTATTGGTAGTTTGAATAACTTACCCTTTTTATGCCAAAATAAATAGCTGTGTGTCTGTCTGACACGAACACCAGATCCTCCAAGTCAGGTACCACATTATGAAGCTTGCTGAAGAACCACGTCCAAGATTGGTCATTCTCCCCATCTACTAGTCCAAACCTTAAAGGAAATATCTGATAGTTTCCATCTTGTGCGCAAGCAGTGAATAGACAACCTGAGTAATTCCCCTTCAGATGAGTTCCGTCTTTGATGACTACCTTCCACATGTAAGGAAACCCTTGCAGACTCGCCTAAAAATCTATTAAAAGGTATTTAAACTCCCCAAATTTCGTCCAGTCAATGAAGATCCCTCACAAAAACCCCTTGAAGCCCTATCCTTATACGGATGATAGGATCCCTCCTGTCTGTGAGTCCATTGATTCTCTCGAGCTATGCCCTTACCCTTATCACCAAACCCTAGCCACTTGAGGTCCACTACGGTAGCCATCTATACTCGCGCCAGTCTGCTTGCCTCCATTGGAAGCCGCTGCTTTGTAACTTATGGCCTGTGATCCATCACCAGCTGTACCCCCATCAGGAACACTTGTACTTGCTTCCTTGTATAAACTTGGAAACCGAGAATGATCATGAGTTATTCTGAAACATTCTTTGCAGTATCCAAAGAGTTTTTTCATATCTATGAGTCACCATAATCTCCACTCCTTCTCCAAATACAACATCCATAAATACCAAAGGCTTGAAACCATCTGTCTCCACCCGTACCCGTTCCTCAATGAGATCCACCTGGCCCTGAACCTGTCCAATAGCCTCTCCTACACTCTGGAAAGTCTGAGGAATATACAACACTCTGACCCGGAAAATGATTTTTGAGGGATAATTTGGTTCAAGCACCGGTTTCCACCTCACTAGGGACACCATCCAATAGTCAAAATGAAATGGTTCCAGCTTCAAGACCTCAGTTATGTCTTCCTCCAATTCGAACTCAAATTGAAATTTCCCAAACCCGATATCTGCACCAAAATCACGTCCCTCTACATTCCAAACTTTGGAAGCAGAAACAAAAGAATCTTCATATCTTGTTTGTGAGGATTCATACACCGTCCTATGAGAGTTTTGGAGTAGCTTGCAATGAGTTCCGAATTATCAAAACGTGGAACCAATACCCTTACCATGGTTTGGTCACCTCACTCTTCTGTCCCCGCCCCCGGAATTAGCAATCCATTGACCTTGAGACATTAGAAAAACCAGAAAATGCCAACCACATAAACAATCTTGTGATGGACACAGAGAGGATCTTATAAGAAAACGTGTAGTGATATGCAACTCATCCATCCATAGATCTCTTTATATAGTAGACCACCAAAGACCCTAAGCTTTGCAGCCAAGTAAAACCAGAAATACCAAACCATGATATCTGGTACAATCCGATCAGAAATAATAATGTTTTGAAACAGAGAATCTGGTATATCCTTAATCATAGACCGAGAAATATTTGATAGACTTTATCAAAATATGTAATGCTAAGAATACTTGCAAGTTGTGGGATCCGATCCCTAATCCAATATCTCACTCCAGAAGAATTAAAAAATCTCAGAATCCAACCCCTAATCAACTCCAATATAAGAAAAGAGAGATACCATATCAACTTTTCGAAGCAATCACAAAGCTTCGAATCTTGGATATTTCCATCTCCTTCCTTATTTAAGCCTATGTCTCCCACATCCTGTGATTCCATGATGAGATACCAAAAGGACCTTCGGTAGGAGAGAAGATCGAGTAAATCCTTCTTTTCCATAAAACCCTGAGATCCGATTTGATTTCCTTAACCCTAAAAACCATCTTGAATACAGTCGAAACCCTACTGTCAATCGCTTCCTATCCGGTGAAGATTCTCCAAATCCTTTGTTCTGATGAGTATCAACTCTAAATCTCTCTGATTTTATCCCTTGATTCGCCAATAACCCATCTCCAAGAAGAATCGAGACCCTAACCCTAAATCGCTGTCCCCATCGACTCGAGAGAAAAATTTCGAAATTTTATTTTATTTGACACTTCATTAAATGATTACTTTATAGTTTTTTAAGTTATAATATTAAAAGAATAAATGTAAATCCATTTTTTTAATTTTAATTAAATAGTTGTAAATTTTTAACAAATTACTATTTATGCACATGGCAGATAAAACCACTTACTTATTTGAAATAAATATGTGAGGATTTGTTGAAACCATCAAGAATAGCTTTTAAACCTCTCAGAGTTCAAATTTATTTATCTCATTTTAAGCCAATGCATTTCGCTAAAAGAAAACGAATAGCAACAAGAATCTTTGCGTAACCAGCAACCGATATATGAACACATGATAAATGTGTTAATCTTCTCAAGTACCATGCTGACGGTTGTATCAGTAATTTTTTCTTTGGAAATATAGTGTGACAGATTAAGATTCTCTAGGTTTTGAAGGCATCTGATGAAGAAGGAAACTTCTTTCATACTGTTTGTAACACAACAACACATACTCATCCTCTTGAGGTTAGAGAGGTAGCGTACGATTTCCACAGCTATATACTCTTCAATAAGACGATCAATTATGACTCGTACAATGAGAAGGCAACTCGTTCTCATACTCATTTGTACTATGAGAAGGCAACTCGTTCGTGCTGGGAACCCTACGACTTAAGGAACCGATCACACGATAACCCAAACATCACCGACCTTCAGAGCTCGATAGAAGACATCAACTAAAAGATCCATAAAGAGACAAGTTTGGCTCCTGAGATCGACCGTATTCTCACCACATCCTTTAAAATTCCCTTCACAAAGAAAATCACTGACATCAAGATTCGTCATACAGACAAGCTACTGATTCCATCCTTCTTGGGCGATTCAAATCATACATATCACGTAACCGTATTCAACACAGCCATGGGAGGATGAGCACACTTTACTGATGAGGAGAAGGATGTCGGATACTGTCAACTATTCTTAGAAAGTCATGATGGATCTGTCCTAACTTGGTTCTCCAGATTAACCGAAGAATCCATCGATAGCTTCCGTGATCTTTCTTCCAAATTCGTGAAGCATTATATAATGTTTTTTTCGGAAAGGAGCATCAGCATCCGATCTATGGAGAATGTCTCAAGCTCCTAGGGAAAGACTTAGAGAATTCATGGAAAATTTCAAAGAAGTGGTCTCCAGAGTGCACATTCTAGATGAGATATCAGTGGAAGCTATGCACAACGCACTCTGAATACATTCAAAATTTGAGATGACCTTTATGTAAACAAGAAAATAAACTGAGAAGACGCCCTCCATCGCGCTAACAATTGCATCACAATGTAAGGGGATGCGTTCCTGCTCAAACATAGCAAAATGAAACACCTAGAAACAAAATCAACAGACACTTATAAGGAACCGAGGAAGCACTCTTATAGCAAGCCAGATAAGATCAAGAGTGTTTACTCCGCCGCCGAAAAAAGAAGTTGATCCAGCCGATGGCGCCGAAAAAACCGTTGAATGTTTAGATGAGTGAGTCAGACGGGTCAGCTCCTTAAACTTTTAGAATTCCTCAAGGATCAGCTTCTCAAGCATTCAACACACCTCATGGAGAAATTCCACAAGGATCAGCTACTCAAGTCTTTGATGGAACCAAGTTATGCTATTATCACGATGCAAGGGGATAAGATACCAGGGAATGCAAACAGCTTCAAGAAGCACTGATGCAGCATTCTCCAATGGTCAAGTAAACCTCGAAACTCCAAAGCCAAAATCCGCCAAAAAAAACTTTGACAAAAAGAAAAGACACAAGAAGAATTCTATGCAGAAGACGAACAAGTTGCACCTAGACATCATAATAGTCCAGACATCTCAAGAGAAGAAAGACCACACATCAACCGGCATATTAACACAGTAGTAGCATGACCGTATTCATTATCCAAAGAAGGTTCAAAACTCGAGTTCTACAGAACAAGCTCTAAACAAAGTCAAATCAGATTGACAACAATTTGTCAACATCCCCCGATCTACAAACCACATACACCAATGTCCGCCAAAAACTCAGCACGAACAATTGGAAGGCAACATGTGCTCAACCCAAAACTTTTGACCTTTGCCAAAAGAATGCCACAAAGAGTCAAGATAATACTCTATCTCATCATAACACAGCCAATATTCGTCAAATAATCAGCATGAATGATCACTCCATACCTAAGGACACATACTTAAGGGAAAACCTAAATCAATCAAAATCAAAGGAT
The DNA here is from genome assembly GCA_905132765.1 of Moricandia arvensis. Lineage (NCBI taxonomy): Eukaryota > Viridiplantae > Streptophyta > Magnoliopsida > Brassicales > Brassicaceae > Moricandia > Moricandia arvensis. The sequence goes on from CAJHQP010004043.1 coordinate 51,175, forward strand.
CTGAAGAAAAAACTCGACCAGCAAAAATGAGATAGGCAGGAACGGTCAATCCCCAATATTGAATAATGTAACTATGGGAGGATCATCTCCATGCAGGGATTCTGTCCTTTTTGTGAATTTGTTTTAAGGAAAGACAGCTACTGCAAAACAAGGGACCATCAAACTGGAAAATAACTTTCATCTTTTTTTCTCCGAGGAGGATGCGGCCGAGGTCATTGAACTCCATAACGACTCTATATTAGTGGAATTTACAAGTAGCAACTACGAAGTCACCATAATTCTCATCAAAACATGCAGTTCAGTCGATCTCACTTTCAAATAAAGTTTGATTAAGATGGGATTCGATCTTTAGGAGAAAATCTAAACTCTTACTAGCTTCAACGATTTCGTCGAGGAAATTTTTGACACAATCCGATTGAATGTTAAACAAGATCGTCAAGTTCTCCAACATGGGTACGCCATCACCATACAACGCGATCCTCAGCATGCCATGGATCCACTTAATGAGAGCCGTTTCCTCAACTTACCATCAATGCATCAAGTTCCCAACTGTAAACGGGGAGAATATTCACCCTCAAAGAAGATCGAAAAGCTGCTAAGAACCTCCTTATTGCCGAAATGAAGCTACAAAAATATGCTTTCCTCATCATGATAGTTGCCAAGCCAATCGAAAAATTAACCGACATAACAGGAAATTGCCGAGATCGGCATCAATAAAGATAATCCAGATTAAGTTATTAGAGTCGACATATATTTGGACGAGGATATTGACGAACAAATTGTCGCTTTTCTCAAAGCAACGTTAAAGCCTTCGCCTGGTCCACAACCGACATGAAAGGAATGGATCCCTCTATTGCAACCCATGAACTGAACGTTGATCTAACTTTCAAGCTGGTCAAGCAGAAAAGAAGAAAACTTGGACTGGAAAGAGCAAAGGCTGTCAACGATGAAGTATATAAACTATAGGAGCAGGAACAATAACAAAAATGAGATATGATATACCATGGATTTACCACTTTTAGGCCATGGTATAAGTTTCTTATAGTGTATTTATATTATGTTTCGATTCTGGTTTGTGGTCTTTTCAGGTGTAGGTATGTTTTAGAGTATTAAAGAGATCTTGGAGCCATTTCGAGATTAAAGAGAAGAAAATCCGCACATGTGCAAGAAATCATAAGTCAAAGTCGATATTTGGGAAGAGTGTCGATGGGCACCTCCTTGGTGTCGGTCAACACCAATGCGTTTAACGAGGCCGACTCAATTTTCCAGATTTGCATTTTTGGCCCAAAGTTTCCCTTATTTACAAGAAGATTCATAGACGTGTTTTAACCTATATTTACTATTTTCTAGCTTTAGGCTAAGCTTTTAATTAATTCTTAGAGAGGTTTTCGAGAGAGGATCATAAGATTCGTTCAGAGATTGATTGGGACTCCAACATTTCAAATTCTCATATTTTTATGCAATTCATTTATTTACTATGTCTTGCATGATTACATCTGAGTAGTCAACTTGTTAGGTTTAGGGGTTTCTAAGGTTTTGATGAACTTCTGATTTATAAGAACTTCTAGGTTAATCATATTGGATCCTTCAAAAAATGTTCTTACTGCTTTTTTTTCTAAAGTAATTAACTAGGAACCTGATCTAAGATTGTGACACCCCCGATCTGGTCTAAGTACAGGTTGACTCGACCGGTCGTGCAACAATCAAACAAGAACATGCACAACCAATCACTAGTAACTTAAACCAAAGCGAGAAGCCACAATGTGTACATAAACGATTAACCTGAAGTTTTCGGAATATATCCATGTACCTTAGGCCAATCGCCTAAGTACACATGTCTGATTAGGTACAACCCGAGGCTTTTCAACCTGACAAAGTAACCCAATAGTTAGTTTGTCCGGACAAGGACTAATATCATATAGAACTCATACTTAAAGAACCATTCTTTAATACATTATATAATATTCTTTCCAAAAGCTTCTTCTAAAATGTTAAGGATTAACCTCGAGTTTTTCTGTCAACAAACTTTATACATAAGATATATCAAAACTACTTTGCAAGGATAATAAACTACCGCTGGCTAATTCTGTTCCTTCCAGTCTTAGAGTAAAGGTCTCCCGCCTACTGGTTACCTTTATCAAAAATGAGTCATGAGTAACTAGTTTCCTCAGTGAGTCTAATCCTACACCCCAACACATTATTTATAATATCCCGAGGAGTCGACACCATTTGAATGCAGTGGAAATGTATTTCATAATTATTATATATAAGGCCTATCACTCCATCGATGTGAATCTTATCTTAACCATCACTTCTACATCACTTGCCATTCACTCATATATAAATAAAATATATACTAGACCCGATAAACCACAAAGGCTAACCGATCCTAGTGAGTTAGCATTACCACCATTCTCGAACGTCCTTATGAACATTTGAGACTGCATCATCATGCAGTACACGGCCTCCAGGGTGCTACCCCCTCATCATGTCTTCATGACCTTGTTCCATTTGCAGGACCATGTCCGGTAATGCATGGACATATAACTGACTAGTTCAGTTCAGGACAAGCTTTATCAGTTCAGTTCAAGGATAGTTCAGCCCGGCTCAGTTAAGATTAAACCAAAATCATTTCAGTTCAGATTAAATCCAATTATCTCACCTCAGCTTAGTTAACAATTCCATGAGATTGATTTAATCCAAAACTAAATAAAACTGAACCGTACAAAGGATTAGACAACTGATCCAGTACACAAGTTTAACTAATCAACATCTGATTCTTATCTGGACATGACTGAATCAAGAAACTGAAGCTTACCACAACAAATCATGGCTTGATGAACTCTGATGATGTTCTCCTTCAATCTGAACTCGTGGCTGGTCTGATTAGAAAGAGAGATCAAGATCGGTACAACTCAGGAACAGAACTCGAAATAGGTTTATTATGGATATCTCACTTTCAGATCTCACACACAGCAACAGACTGAACTAAAGTGATCAAGAAAAATCATCCAAGGAATTTTCTGATTTTCTCTAATTTTACTCACAGTTTTTCTTTTCTTCACTGATTTCTGTGAAAATATCTCTCTGATTTTTCCTTGTGGTAATGGACGCCCAAGCAGGTCAGAAAGGAGATAATAATCTGGTGAGGTTTCTTTAGGTGTGGTTTTCACTGAAAAAAGGCAGAGCTGAGAGGAGACAGGTGGTGACCTGCTTCACCACTCTCAGAAACCAAGCAGCTGACCTTTCCCTCACATGAAGAAAGCTGCCAGAAGGTAAGCAAGCAAGCTGGTGCAAGTCACATGACTTACTTATTAACCAAGCAGGCAGGCAGCTTGTGATAATCACATGATCGTTTGTATGAAGCAAGCAGGCAGGCAGCTTGTGATAATCACATGATCGTTTGAATGAAGCAAGCAGGCAGGTTGGTGAAAGGCACAAGATGGGCCATGAATCATTCATGAAGCTGATCAATAATTTTTGGAAAGTTTTCGACTAAAATTTTCTTGTCAGTTAATTCTCTTCCTGTGCTTGGATAAACTCACCCAGCTTGAATAAAACTCAACCATAATAGTTAACACTCGACCCAAACTCTTAAGGGAAAGTCTTTCGACCACAAGACAGTCTCTTCAAGATATTGATTTACCCGATCAATTTTATTTTAATTCTGTTCGGACCAACTTCAAACTGGTCGAGCGAGATTTTTCTCGACCAAATTCCAACCGATCGTGAGGGGGTTATTACATTTTTCCCCCATTCAAAAGAATTCATCCTGAAATTCTTCAAAATATAGCTGTAAGCACTTTAGTGGACACTAAAGTCTCTGCAATGGAGTTTATGAATAATCAGCCTGGTATTTAGCTCAGTCTTTCCATGTCGAAGCAACTCTCTATTTCTTTCTCAAAATATCTGAACTTTAAAAAATTTCGATTATCCAATCTTTTGATATGACGTTCATCTATCAGAAAGGACGTTTAAGATAGGCTAAGATTGGGTTGCAATTTTTTCTAGTTTCAACAGTTCTATCATATAAGATCTGATATAAGCGTATGCAACATCAACTCACAGTTTGTTCAGATGCATATCTGAAAGATGCTCTAGTCGACAGATAACCATTCTAACTCTTGATAACATCTCAATACGGACCAAATAGCATATTTTTGGATTTCCCAACTTTCCTAAAAACGGTCTTTCTTTGCAGTGCAGCAACGTTCAAGAAGAACCAATTTCATTACTACTACACAACTCTTTGTCAACTGCGGTCAACATACTTGTTTTGACAGTCTCGAGTCTCTGAATACCATCACTTCTGAAACCTTTTCTATCTGCCTTCCTCCCATATCAACAACATGGAAATGTGGAACGTTAGGTGATGTGCGATACGTGATGGTAACATCTCGGTCGGGTCAATGTCAGCTTTGATTAACCCGTGCAACAAAAAAAAACATGCACGATCAATCACGCTAACATTAACAAACCAAGGGTGTTACTCTCAAATACACACACTAACCTATTCCCAGTAAAAATTACCTTAAGCTTCTATACATCTCTAATCTATCTGAGACCCTCTTCATAATCTTACTGAGCAACTCAAATACCTCTTATGTTTCCATAACTAAGTCTGGCTTCTATTTGATTACCTACTTCTTTATTCTCTCCAGAAACTAAGGAATCCAACAGGGGTATCCATATCAAAGCTTGATTCACCAACTGAGTACTCTTATGCGACAACTTCATATTTTTTGTACTGATACATCCTCTGATACCTTAACAACCTTGGCATTCCCATAAACACCCTGGTCATTCCTTTTCCCTGCACTCATCAATCTCCATGGGTTCACTTAACATCTCTTTTTTAATCGTCAAGGTTAACTTCAGGTAGTACTTGTATTCCATTTATCACATGTGTTCGCTTACTGAACTTGAACTGTGTTACATGTGTTCGCTTACTGAACTTGTACATGACACAGTTCTTGTTACTATTCTTTGTAGTTTTCTTCCTTCAGTTCCTCACATGATTTCCTTAGGTTCTCATCCTTCAACTGTGATCTTGGATATAAATGAGTAATCCATGTTGGTTTACTACTTGCAAATCATGGGGACTCTCTCCATTCTCCCCTTGTAAGGGAAGAAAAATCAATCATTTCAGATTCTGCTGTATGATTATTGAGTTCCTTCTAATATTGACACCAACTTTCCCTCTCCATAAAATATTAGTAACCACATTTGCTTTTCTTTAAGGCTTTTTTGATCGGTGAACATATATATTCTTTCTTCATACTGAAATAATCGATAGTTCTCAAGAGCAAACAAAACTGCAACCAACTCCAACTCGTGTATCTGATAATTTACCTCATGCATCCTTATCTCTATTGATACATAAGCAATTAACTTATTGTCTTTCATCAGAACGTAACCTAAACCAATTCGAGATGGATCCTTTAAAATCTATGACAACTACCCTTAGAAAAGCTAAGATATTTGTAGTCATCAATTCTTTGTCTAACTGGTTGCCGGACTTCTTCAATCCTTTTACTCCATTCCAAGGTAGCATCTTTCTCCATCGATGAGCTCAGAAATTATAGGTTGCCAACTACTGGACAACTTCTGATGGTACTCGACCAATCCAAAGAACTTCGAATCTCAATAACCGAGATTGACATGACCATTCTGAAATAGTATCGACCCTTTCTAAATCCACAACAACTCCTTGCTCCCAACTTGCTGACTAATAGATCCCACTTCTCATTTCCTAGAAGTATCATTTACTAATCATGATGCGTCCATTGAACTTCCTTGGAAAGTAACATGTACCTTGCAACTGATATTAATAACTCATCACTTCTAGAAAGCTGATACTTTTCCTTGATGGCCACGTCATCGATTCATTTTACTGCTGAAGATAACCACAAACTCCCATCCTTCTTCTTTATCACTGACATGGGTGAATCCACACATCAAATATCAAGGTTGAACGAAACCTTTCTCCAAAACAAATCTTCTAACTGCGACTTTACTCGACTAGAATCACTTGCCAAGAAAGCCTAAAACTATAGCAGCGAATCCGGTTTTCCACAAGAATATTGAACGGTTACTCTAGATGTCGATATCCCTCTATGCGCCTTAAAAAGCTCTTCGAATTCTCTGATTATCAGACTGTCCTCTAATCTCCTGATCTCTACTTTCCCAATGATCAGAAAATGGAATACACCACTTCACCAAAAGGTAATCAACTCTTCAAGACTAATATGAGAGATGCTCCAACACTTAGTAGAATACCACTGTTGAACAACGTGACTGGTCTTCTTCCAAAGACTTATTCATCGACAACATCTTAATTGAGCTCGGCAACTAGATAGCCAATCTCACTCTAGATTGAAACCTAACCGCTCTAACGGAAGTACTAAGGAATGGGGGAAGGCATACCATAAATTTAAATTGTAGCCAGTACTTCCAGGAGTAAGAACCTGTATACTTGAATTCACCAAAGTGAATCCTCCCTGAAACTATGATGCCACTCGGGAACTACAACTATGTGTTGTTCCCGAATCAAAGAAAATATGGGCGGAAAATTCTGTCCATATGCAAGTCTTCTCTTACGACACCTTGATCACACGTTTTTGTTCTTGATCACACATCGGATAAAAAGCAAACCTGTGATTGGACCTTTCAGGGGTTTTGACGGTCCAAGCAATTCTTAAGTGTAGACTCTAACCAAATAGCCTAACACTTGGATCACGACTAATGATAAGGAAACGCGAACAAGCTTAGGATTGACACCCTAGGTATAGGTAATTGGACTGGGTTACTCATGGGCAAGAGGTAACATCGCATTTTTTACTCTTCACAAGGTTACCCACCAAAGGGAAAATGACACAAACAATCCAGAATTTCCAACACTTGGGACAATTACAACCATTCTGTCTTGGATAGTCACCTCCATAATAACTCAGGGTCCTCGATCTTGATCAGATGAAATGTCCACCGAAAATATTCCCAGTGACTTACTTAATTCATTGTTTCAAACTGACCTTAAATCTGCACTGATTGGAAATTAAACGGTCTGCTTGACTTGATAAACTTCTTCAGCAGTAATAACTTCTATAGAATTCACGTCATACTCTAACATTTCCGCAAAGCTCTGGAACTCCATAGTATTTAGTCTTCTCTGATAGTTCTTGGCTAAGTTCCCCAAGGTTTTTCCTTATGATCTTTAGCTTATTATCTGGCGGAAATATCTCCATATATCAATCGTAAGCTTAAGCTCCAATCGATCCCATGCCTTGTGTAGAAATCCTACTTTTTGAACTCTTTGAAATCTGTCCAACTCGATCTCACCTCTCCGAAGTAATGCTTGACTCTGACCAAACAAATCATCGCATTCATCTCCAGATAGCTTGCTGAAAATCCTTCTTGTAACTCTCTTAGCAACGGGCCACATCAATGTTCTGTTTGCAAGTGTTGCATTCAAGGTCTACCTCACGCCAATGTCTACTCAATGGTTTAGTCATTTCCTCGGATCTTGTAGTCCTAACTAATTCTTTTGCTCATAAGCTTCAAGATGTCTTGTTGGAAACGAAATGGGGTGGTATGTCCATATTCTTGTATTATAGTCGAACACCTCTGCAACCAACTGTAAGCTTGAAACAAATTCTGAATCAATCAGGCCTATACGGCTCTGGTTTTGGTACGACTTAGCATTAAGCTGAATAGACCTGGAAAGCGGAAAGAACAAGTGCATTTGAGTGTTTAAAGGCCGGATCAAAATCAAACGCCCACCTTGACATTGATAACAACACGAGTCCGGAGATGTAATAGATGTGTCGACTCTTGTCCCATAAGTCCCCTCTGAATGATTGGTATCCGCACCTAGAACTTGAAAGGCAAGGTAGGAAAGGATGACGATACTGACTCCGAGCATGATGGAAATGAACCAAAGCATGACGGTAACAATCGTCAGTTCTACATCACCTGCCATTCACTCATATATAAATACAGTATATATATAGACCCGATAAACCACAAAGGCTAACCTAGACTAGTGATTTAGCATTACCATCATCCTGAAACGTCTTTATGAACATTCGAGACTCGCATGCAGTACCCACGACCTCCAGGATGATACCCCATCCATCACGTCTATGTGGACCTATGTTCCATTTGCAGGGACAAGTTCCGATGAATGCACGGAATTTTTGGGAGAGTTGAATATGATATACTTTCCACATGATTCTTAGTCATATACTTAATAAACATAACATATATATAATATTAGTACTTGAGAACAAGTACTAAGGCTTTAGGATAAACCCAAATAAGATTCATTAGAATTTCTTAAGTGGTTTATAAAAAAGTTAACACTCACACTTTAAATATTTATCAAGAGAATTTCTTAGTTCGAATCCACCATATTGATAGTCCTTTCAAACATGCATAACTAATTCATACAGTACAAGAATACAG
>CAJHQP010004044.1:0-59625 GCA_905132765.1 Moricandia arvensis
AACATTAAAAATTTGTTATACCTTTCATGAGTTGATCACCTCGGATGCAGATTTCGCCAGGCTTGTTACGTGGCAAGGAGACTCCGGTAATGGTATCAACCACTTTCATCTCGGCGTTCCTTATCACAGTCCCACACGAACCAGACTTGATTTTGAACGGGTTCTTTGCAAATGCCAACGACTTAGCCACTGTTCCCATCTCAGTCATTCCATAACTCTAAAATGTGTATTTATTTTTGTCATTACCAAAATTTAATGAACTAAATTTGATTTTTTTTCCCACCATTATAGCATCTCATTATTTATTAGTTATTACTGGTAAATTAATATTTAAAAATTTAGTAAAATATATTGGTTCCAAAATACTAAAGTATTTTTGTACAAACTAGTTGACTGGCATGTGCAATGAAGATTATGACATCTATAGATAATCAATGGAAATCAAAATTTTAGTAGTCGAATCCCGAGCATTATATAGTACTCACTCTATATCAAATGATTCATTTTTCCAAAACATTATTTTAAAAAGAAATATTTCGCATTTTTAATGCATATAATAATGATAAATATTAATTTTGAAGACATTAATTGCATTTACTCAATTAGCTAAAAATTGTAGAAAATATATAATCACAGAAAAATGTATTTATAAATAAATCTAACATATTTTCTTATATGGTTGAAAATTATAAAACTTACATCATTTTGGAAGGGGAAAGGGGAGTAGATTAAGACAGGTTTTAAAGTAATATAAATATAAAATATATTATGTTAGAAATTCTAGTAAAGAAATTTTATTATATTTCAAAAGAATTATAAGTATAAATATTCGAAAGTTGGGGTGACCCAGACAATGACATAAATTGTCTAAAGCTTTATTTGGTGAATCACTACATCGTTTCTCAATTATTGATATACCACGTGCGATCCATGTGTATGTACATTAAAAATTGCATTTGATTAGAGCACCCTGGTTGAAGGAGGTTCTAAGTTTGAGAATTCTCAAAATATAATTATAATGTTTTTTTAATTTTACATGAAACACAACTTAAAATATCTGAAAATAGATATTTTAGATTATGTTTCCTGTAAATTTAAGAACATTATAATTCAATTATTATTAATATATGCGTATTATTTTAAGAAACTAAAACTAAAACCCACTAAAGAAAGTAGTCCTACACATACCTCACTTTGACAAAGTTTTCCAATTTCTCATTCTGTTTCAAAATAATGTATGTCTTAAAAGTTTCACAAATATTAAAGATATGCTAAATTTTGATTATAAAATAAATTATTTTTTGTGATTAATTATTTCCTACAATTTTTATCCAATCAAAATTCATTAAATATAATTAATATCTTTAAAATTTATAATTTATCATTATTACATGCATTAAAATGTAAAAAATGCATCTTTTAGAAATAAAATTTTCTTCTATATCAAATAGATCATTTTGAACAGAGAGAAAGTAATAAATACCACATGACTCATAGTATCATTACCGAATCTCACTTCTCGAATTTCAACAATTACTTAAGATCTAACTAATTTAAATGCGGTGATTGCAGATCTGTGTACACAAACTCGCATATGTAGATAATTGCGTTGTGAGATATATGATTGATTAACTAGCGTATGTATAAGCATTTTAATAATAAACTAATATCATCATTAAACTGACCTGACCAAATATGGCGTTGGGAAGCTTGCGACCCACGGCGTCTTCAAGCTCCTTAGTCAACGCACCTGAGCCTGAAAGCATCATCCTCACCGAGCTCAGATCGTATCTTCCCGTCTCCTCCGAGTTAACCAACGCTAAAACCACCGGTGGGGCCATCGGAACCACCGTAACCTTATACTTTTGAATCATCTCCATCATCATATTCAGCTCGTATCTAGGCAGGATCAAGAACGCCGCACCGGCCCTCATCGCCGAGAGCATCAGAGAGTTGTGCGTGTAAGTGTGAAACATCGGGAGAAAACAGATGATGACGTCATCTCCGGTGAAGTTGAGATGAGGGTTTTCTCCGTCGACTTTTTGAGCAGTGCTCGTTACTACTCCCTTGTGAGTAATCATTACTCCCTTTGGAAGTCCCGTGGTCCCGGAGGAGTACGGCATCAACACCGTATCCTCCGGGGAGATCTTTGGTTTAGGAAGCTCTGCTTCATCGGCTTGAGACAGTTGCGTGAAATTCACGCAACCGTCAGATAACGGAACGTCTTCGTCGTCTACGCAAACGATCGAAACGTTTTGGAGGGTTTTCAGTTTGTCCACGTAACATGGCTTTGTGATGATCATCTTCGTGGAGGAGGCTTTTGCCTGTTTTTCTATCTCCGGTTGGGTAAATAACGGATTCGCGGGGGTCGTTATGGCTCCGAGGTAAGCCACGGCGAGGAAAGACAGAGCAAACTCCGGCGAGTTTGGGAGAAGTAGCATCACGGTGTCTCCGTGGCGGATCCCGAGACGGTGGGATTCCTGCAGCGACCCGCTTTAAAGTGATTTGTACATCGGCGTAGGTAAAGATGCGACCGGTTGAACTATCTATGAGACATGTGGTGGTGGAATCGCCGTCTCCGTGGCCGGAGAATTTCTGGAAGAGGTAATCGGTGAGAGGAAGGTGGCTTGGAATGGAGATATCGGGAAGTTTGGACCGGAATATGAAATCTTGAGAAGGTTCTTGATCTGTCTTTTTTGTGAAAGAAAGTGTTTCTTGTTGTCGGAGCGTCATGTTTGTGGAGATACAAAACAAAGACAGAGACTTGTTTTCAAATGTAATTTTACTTGTTATTTTTTCGTTTGACTTGGTTTTATAATGGACATCTCAAATATGAATGTGAAAACAACCAGCCAGTCACATGGGAATCATGTGAACCATCGTGTCATTTTTTTTATGGATCAGAAACGTGGAACATGAGCTGCATAACTAACTACCAACATGTAATGAAAGAAACCAATAATCAATTATAACGCAAAGTATTAGAGAATATATGTGCTTTTAGTAATAAAATCTCTCAACTAAAAATTGGTCGTAATACAAACTCTCAATTAAAACTTCTATGAAAGAAATCTTCAATAACTGTAATTTTGTTAACGTCTATCACTCTATATATAACAATTGATAAGTTGAGTGTTTATAATATTAAAAACTTAATTGATGGGTTTCACTCCATTTCAAATATAATTGAGGAGGTTTATCACTAGAAATCATTGCATAGTTTTTTAAAATTATTATATAAGTATGGTTTAAAACTCTTATTATCCATTTATAAGCCTTTAAAATGAATTTATAAATCTTGATGCCATTTAAAAGTATTTTCATATGGGTCGAATGTCTACTATTAATTGTGTTCAATATTGTTTTCCAGGATTGATTTATCAGACAATGGCAGCAGCAAATGTATTCTGAAGGTGGAGTACAGATTACAGAATGCTGAGCGGTGATTATTCGACTTACAATTTACAATGAAATAGCTGAAGCAGAGCGCAATGTGTGATTCTGTTAATTTGCAGTAACAATTACATTTTTTAAACCATATAATTTTGCTCTAATTTATTTTGTTTATTTTTTCTTATTTTTTAACAAAAATTCACTTGAGCTTCGGAGTTGAAAAAGGTGAAAACTGCTTTCAACCATTATGAGAGCAATCACTATAGCGATCAAGTCAATGAGTGAAAGTAGAAGTGGGCTAAGGACAAGGTGTCGAAGTCGATAAACTTAGCCGTTTGGAAGGATTTGGAAAAGCATTGGTTAAAACCGGAAACCCAATCTCAATCGCAAACCCCACTCTTGTAATCGGCGTAGAGAGCATGGCAGCATAAGGATTTATGTCACAACTTAAGATCTACCAGTTTACCTTTTCAGAAACTTCAGCTAGTAAGTTTTCAAAATTTTAAATAATTTATTCTATTATTATCTATAATCTATTAATCTTTATTCTTTTTTTTTTTAGATTGCGGAAAACGACATAACCCATGGACAATTTGACGTTGTTGAAGTGGATGTACACCAACAAGAAAACATGTCAAACTCATTATCCGGTTATCAACAAAGTCATCCAGCTGGTCTAATCCCAAGCAGGCGACGTCATTTTATCCCAGGCTTCACTATCTGAATATGGATCTTCTGCTTTCTCCAACAGCTTAACTCAGGAACAAATAAATGACACTGCTTTTCAAATATTTAATTTACTTATATTTTTGTATAATTATAATTTATTTATTTTTCTCTAGCAAACTATTCCCAAAAAGAAAAGTCGTTTCGTCGGGTTATGTCGTCTAACCCTGGGGTCTTCTTCTTCATCGGCTCATTGTCCATACACCATTAATCATGAACTTGTGGAACAATCTCAAGACCAAGAATGAACAGATTGAAGTGGCGGCGACCCAAAATGCTACTATCATGGACCAAAATGCAATGCTCTTAGCCTAATAGGCGGAAAATCATAGGAAAATTTCTGAAAACCAAAAGATGCTAAACAAGGTGAGATAGAAGTTCGGTGACGGCTTCTAGATCTTTCTAATGCTTCCCATGTTAGTTGGATAAAAGAATACAGATGGATCTACGCCGAACCTGAAAAAGATAGAAGCACCAAAACAATACAAGATGGACACATGAATGCGGACGTTAGAAAGTTAATTCCCACAACATTCCATTGAGTTTCCTTGAAAAACTGAAACATAAAAGAATTTGAAAAAAAAAACATAATTAAAGTGAACATAAGACACTAAAATAACAGAAATACATCCCCTTAGACGAACACATGACTGAATTCACCAAAGTAAATGTCAATAAATGCTAAATCAAGTGAGTAAATTATTGAAAATGTTAAATGTGATTTTGAACTTTAGATAAAAAGAAGAATGATAAATAATTCAGTGTAATGAAAAACGAGTAATTGAGTTCACCTAAAACGTTAAGTCCAAATCATAATCCTAATTAACATCATACAATTAAGTCTCTTTCTATATAAATTTAATAAATGTAAATTTAAAAAACATATACAAAGTATAAATAGACGAAAATTAAATACTAACATAACTTTCATGACTCAATTATATTTGAAATATGCATTTGTACAGATAGGTGCGGAGGTGCGGCGGAAGAATCACTTAGTTATATATATTTTTAAAATAAAAAAAATAGACTTATACATCACATATTTTTTATATTATATATATATATATATATATATATATATATTGAACAACACAAATCTTATACATAAAAAGAATTAGATAAGTCAAATTAAAATAAATTTCAAAGAGAACAAAAATTATCATTCTTTTTTTTGAAATCTTTAGATTTATGTTAAACCCTTAAATGTATTCAAATATTTTCTAAATTTAGGATAGAAAAAAGAGAAGGATCTTGTTAGCTCTGTTCTTACCTTAAACTCTTAATTTTAGGATAAAACTTGTAGATAAGAGAAAAAACCATGGCTGTTTTTTCTTTAAACCGTGGCTGTTTATATCTTCTAATCTAATTTTTATCCCTGAAGTTTTGTTTAGCCATAACAGGTAATCAATTAACTAAGTATTAGCTTTTAGCAGTCAATATTAGTTAGTTTCGGTTGTGAGCATTACATATTTATTTAAACCCTTTCATCCTCCCAATGATTCCATCATCCACAAGAAACAAAGTTCATCTGCCAATTTCATACTCTCTTCTATTAATTAATTTCATTGTCTTGCAATCATAGCGAAGACGATGAGTTCCTCTGGAATCGAAAAAGGTGTTGTCACTGCAGAGTTCGAGCCACCAAGGGGGAATAGAAGCCTGTTTGCTTTTGCTTGTGCAATCTTAGCCTCCATGACTTCAATCATCCTTGGTTACGGTATGTTTTCTTTCTAACGATCCATGTCATATTTGGTCTAATTCTACGGTTTTTGTAATTATCCTTACATATATATCTATGGATGTTGCAGACATTGGAGTGATGAGTGGGGCTGCAATATTTATAAAAGACGATTTGAAACTGTCAGACGTACAGCTTGAGATCCTCATGGGAATTTTAAACATATATTCTCTAGTAGGTTCAGGCGCCGCGGGTAGAACTTCTGATTGGATTGGAAGACGATACACCATAGTGTTGGCAGGAGCCTTTTTCTTTTGTGGTGCCCTTCTCATGGGTTTTGCCACAAATTATCCTTTCATTATGGTTGGTCGTTTTGTAGCTGGTATTGGCGTCGGTTATGCTATGATGATTGCACCAGTGTACACGGCTGAAGTTGCTCCTGCTACTTCTCGTGGTTTTCTCAGCTCTTTCCCAGAGGTCTAATAGATCTGACCTTTGTAATTTTAGATTTAAATAAAATGTACATTGTAAATGAAAGTTAGTGCTGACATGTTTTTTTTTTGCATTCAGATATTTATCAACATTGGTATACTTTTAGGTTACGTATCAAATTACTTTTTCTCCAAGCTTCCCGAGCATATTGGGTGGAGGTTCATGTTAGGTGTTGGAGCGATTCCCTCGGTGTGCCTGGCCATCGGAGTATTGGCAATGCCCGAGTCTCCAAGGTGGCTCGTACTCCAGGGTCGTCTTGGGGATGCTTTTAAAGTCCTCGACAAAACCTCAAACACCAAAGAAGAAGCCATCTCTAGGCTCAATGACATCAAACGTGCTGCTGGAATCCCCGAAGACATGACAGACGATGTTATTGTTGTTCCAAACAGGAAGAGTGCCGGAAAAGGCGTATGGAAGGATCTTCTTGTCCGACCAACGCCTGCCGTTCGACATATCTTAATAGCTTGTCTCGGTATCCATTTCGCTCAGCAAGCCTCAGGGATAGATGCGGTCGTTCTTTACTCTCCAACCATCTTCTTAAAGGCTGGATTGAAGTCCAAGAATGACCAGCTCTTGGCAACTGTCGCTGTTGGGGTTGTTAAAACACTCTTTATCGTTGTAGGGACTTGCGTGGTCGACCGGTTTGGACGTCGTGCCTTATTGCTCACAAGTATGGGAGGAATGTTTCTTTCTTTGACAGCCCTTGGGACTAGTCTCACAGTAATAGACAGAAACCCAAGACAGACGCTCAAGTGGGCTATTACGCTTAGCGTTACGATGGTGATGACATTTGTAGCAACATTCTCAATAGGTGCAGGTCCAGTGACATGGGTCTACTGCTCAGAGATTTTCCCCGTGAGACTAAGAGCTCAAGGGACAAGTTTGGGAGTGATGTTGAATAGATTGATGAGTGGTATTATCGGAATGACATTCTTATCTCTTTCTAAAGGTCTAACCATCGGTGGTGCATTCCTTCTCTTCGCCGGAGTTGCGGCCGCTGCATGGGTCTTCTTCTTTACTTTCCTTCCAGAGACACGCGGTATGTCTTTGGAAGAAATGGAGAGTCTTTTCGGTAGCTACAGCGCAAACAAGAAAAAGAATGTTGCAAAGGAAGGTAAAGAAATTGTGGAAGAACACTGATGAAATTTATATTTTTGTAAATATTGGGGCACATGCCCTAAATTTAATACAAATAATAACATGTGTATAAATTGCGGTGTCTATCTAGCTAAATTGGGTAGATAATGTTGACTTTATTTTCTGGAGAATGTGGGTTCAAATTCAATTGCATCTATTTAGTTATCGACAATCATATGAAAAATGGTCAATTTCCCTATGGACTTGTTGCTTCCTATTTTTTGGTATACAGATAATGCTTATAAAATTATGATTTTGTTATTGGAAAAATTAGAAAAATAGGACACTCTCAACTTGGCATGGGTATTTGGGTACCCGTTCGGGTTCGGATCGGGTATTTCGGATTTTTGGTTACTTCAGTATAGGGGCCTAGAACCCGTTCGGATATTTTAACACATCGGGTTGGGTTCGGGTATTTTTAGTACGGGTTTGATTATTTCGGATCGGATTCAGATATTTAAGATTATGAAAAATCAAATTCTTCATTACTTAAGTTTCTTATACTAAAATTTTACAACTAACTTTTTTTGTTAACTTTAATAAGTTGAGCGATTAATAAATTTAGAAAAAAAAATAAAAATAGAAAAACACTAATTTACTTGTCTTGAGAATTTTGAATGTAACTTTTGTTAATGAATCAAACAAGAAGTTTGATATGCATTTTAAACTTTTAAATGAATAACAAATCACTTTGTCCATAACTATATGTAGACTGTATGATTTTAAGCCATGTGAAACATCAATAATAATATTTTAAATAAGTAAACTAGAATGTAGGGATAATTATATATAAGTTCGGTTATCTTTGGATATTCATTCGGATTGGGATATTACCCATTCGGGTTCGGATATCCAATCTCTCCTAACTCAGTACCCATTCGGGTATTTTGCTACTACGGTTTGGACTTCGGTTCAGTTTTTTTTGGGTCGAATTAGGGTATCGGATAAAGTGCCCACCCCTCTCAACTTAGGTTTGTACCAATTGGACTTTTAGAGGATTATTTAGCTAAATATGCTTTATACTCCCTTTAATACCATTATACCCTTTAATTAACTAAATCAACCTTAATTAAAAAAAAGTATTTCGTAACTGATTTAAGTTTTTTATTAAAAAGGAAAAAAAAGAAAGATAGTGAGAGAGAAAAAACGTGGAAGATAATATATTGTGCGAGATTTACTGTAGCTTAAGGTAGATTTGGGAAAGAAAATAATCGAAATATGGAAACTTCTCTTTTTGTAATTTAGGTGGAATATATAAACTACGTAGATTATAACGATAAATAGTAGGTGGGATATATATATTCTTCTTCAGGTAGACTCAAAGGTTACAGTTAGGCATGGTTATGAAACATAAATAAGTTAAATTACGCCGTAGAGTAAACTTTACAACATGTATTCGAGGTAGATGTAGATCACTGATATCTGGCTATAATGCACCCGATAAAATTCTAGTTAGATCATTGTAATGTACTTTGTATTCGAGTTCTAAATTAAGTAGACTACTAGAATGAGTATTCTATTTGTAGATAGGACATAAAATAAAATATGGTTACATAATTTATTTTAAAGAAAAAAACATACAAATAGTCTTACTAATATTTCCAATAATTTTCATATATTTTTACAAAATTAAAAGTTAAACTATTATTTTTCATTAGAAAAAGGTAAAACATGTTTAAAAATAGTCTCAAAGATCAAAAACTCTAACATGATAAATAAAAGTTGAGAATATCTCACTTTTCTAATTTTCCCACATTTTTATCAAAACAGTTTCCAGAATATGTCCCAGAAATTCTACAGAACATCCGACAAAGTTTCAACTCCCGACAAAATAGATTCCACAAAACAAATTTGACGGGAAAGTCCATTTTTGACAGATTTTTCTGTCGAGAATCACTTAGGGGAATGTATTCAAGTGAGAATTTTAGGTGAATTTGTGTAAAAATGATAAATTCACTGTTATTTAAACATGAATTTTAAAAATTCATTTAAAATCTATTGTTATTGAATTTGATATTTCATATAGTACACTGGAATTCATTGTTATTCAAAATATTTTAAGTTGTAGAGTTTAAATATTGTAAGTGATTTTAGAGTGTTTGAGTGGAGTTTCTTAGATTAAAAAAATTTAAATTAAAATCTCATGTTTTTAGGTGGGATTCTATGGTGGTTTAACAAAATCAGTTAAAACTCTTCAATTCTTTGAAATCATCTATAACTTCGTTAAAAATTAAATCACCTCAAATTTAACATTGCATACTAAAATATTCAAACTAAGAAAGGTTTATTTTATTTCAATTATTTTTTTATTAAAACTTATTTTTGTGGACAAAGACTTTAAACAAGTAAAATATTTACTGGTTTTATGAATAACATATTTTAAGTATTTTTTTTAAATTTCAACTCATCTTTCTATATGTTTACCCACATTAATAGAATTGGTTTATAATATAGATTTTGTAATTATAAATTTGATACATAAAAGTAAAAATAGTTTATTGATCATTACTAAGTTGTATATATACCAATGCTCATGTTTTTAGTTTACCTTGCCATTCTCCAGAAATTACACATTATAGAAAATCAGTCTGAAAATGTTCATGAAAGAAATGTATTGTAAAAAAAAATTAAATAAAAGAGAATAGTATATTAAGGCAACTCTTAGATAAGCCACATATTATAAAGTATATGTGAACATATCGTTTGGTTTCAATAAAATTATTTCAATGGTTTTACCAAAAAAAAATGTTGTTTGAAAGCAATTTGCATTTAATAATTAATACATTAGCTTTAATAATTAACTAAAGGATATCGTGGAGTAGTTTTAGGAAATATTGTTGTTTAATTATTGAGAGATTTGACCGATTAAAATAATAATTATCCACAATTTTAAAAATTAAGAAATAATGGAGATCATATGGCCAGATATAGGTCTTTTATTTTTTAGACGGTCGAAGTCAGCTCTAAGATTATCGTATCTTGATTAATAAATTAATTAATCGCTTTCATAATTTAAACGTAGTAAAATTGAATTATATGTAAAGTTTTTTAAATCAGAAAAATCACAAAAACCGGAAATGTTGTGAGGAACCACGTCATTCTGTCACGTCATTTAGGACAATTTCGTGTAGTAAATATATGCGCAGACGTATTAGCCAAAAAGCGATAGAAAACCATACAAATGGTACTTACTTGTTTTTTTGCAAATGTATGTAAACAATGACTATACAAACAACAACGTATAACCCACTGTAGTTGAGAAATTGGAAAACAAATATATATAAGATTTGGACATAAACGAATAAATGATTAAGCTTTCTCCCATACCGTTCTTGGTAGCTAGTGATCTATAAATATTTAGCTTGGCTTATTTTTATGCAATTAATTATTCAAATTTCTTGAGCTATATACCTAGGTTGCATGGAAACTTTGGTCAATGTCCGTTTCTTGTTTCGGAAACGTTTCGGAATCGGAATCTCTTGGAAACTTGAAGAAACTCTTTGGAAACGCGTTTTTTGAAAATTTCTTTTTGGAAACACGATGGAAACTTGCGTTTCTGATTTGGAAACTCGAGATTATGATTAAAACCTGAAATAATAATTATTTGGTATTTGATGTTAGCGATTACAGGTTTATTAATTTATATTTTAATATTATCTTTCGATATTTTTTTATCATTTTAGTATAATGATTTGATTTCGAATGAAGTCGCTCCATAATTTTATCGAATGATAACATGTGTTAGTTTTCGAATTATTGATTAGAATTTTTAAATAAACCAAGAAAAATAACATTTTTATTACTTGGTTTTTTTTCTTAGATAAATCAAATAAGAAATTAAACTTACATGTTAATTAATCTCACACGCACAAACACAAACACACATATATATATATATATATATATATTATAGACGTTTCTAAAACGTTTTCATTTCTAATTTTTTATAAATCATGTTTCCACGTTTCGAAACGTTTCGTTTCCACGTATCCGTTTCCATTTCCATGCAACCTAGCTATATACAGTCTTGTGAGAGCTAGGTATTGGAGACTTCCAAAAATATACTCATGCGGGTCAGACATGGTATGACCAGAGTGTAGCGTGAGCTTAGGGGAAGATGCTAGAGGCGTAGACACCGATTTCGCATGGAGCATGTTTGTCTTTGTGAGCCAGGTCAATTATATTGAATATTTTCAATTAAAGCTTTCTTAGCATAAAAGTTGTTACATGGTTTAGTATTTATATTACATTGGTTTAGTAAAAGGAAGCTAAACCAACGGTTTAATACATAACCGGGATATATGATCTAATACGCCCCCTCAAGCCGATGAAACGGAAGGTAGAGATGGTGATGGTGAAGTAAAGAGGCTTGAAGTTGACATACGGCGAAGAATAGAGGTAAAAGGACCCGGCTGAAGCGGTTTGGTGAGAATGTCAGCATGCTGATTGGAGCTAACTACATGCATCAGACGTAGGAAACCATTCTTGACTTGATCACATACCATATGACAGTCGATCTCCACATGTTTGGTACGTTCGTGGAAGACCGGGTTGGTAGCAATATAGATTGCAGACTTACTATCACAAAAAGCTTTGCTGCAGTTGTGACGTGAACGCCAAGAAAGGTGAGAATCTGTTGAAACCATAATAGTTCACAAGTCGCATGAGCCATACTCCTATACTCTGCTTCAGTGCTGCAGCGACTAATGACATCTTGTTTCTTCGATTTCCATGTGATTAAAGAGCTTCCAAGGTAGATGCAATAACCTGTGATAGACCTACGACTATCCGGACAAGCACCCCAATCAGAATCCGCAAAGGCATTGAGATAGAGTTCAGACGATGCTGAATAAAACAAGCCTTGGCCAGGGTTATTCTTGATGTCTCGTAAGATCCTGTGAGCCGCTTGGAGATGAACATCAGTAGGAGCTGAAAGAAATTGACTGAGACAGTGGACTGAGTAAGTGATATCAGGTCTCGTTATCGTCAGATACAACAAGCGTCCAATCAAAGCACGGTAAGAGGATGGATCAGAGAGAAGAGTGCCAGACTTGATACTGAGTTTAGCAATAGGATCCATGGGAACAGAAGATGGTTTGCAAGCTAACAAACCAGTATCTGACAAGAGATTAAGAGCATATTTGCGTTGGGATACAGAGATACCTGCTGCAGTACGGGCTATCTCAAGTCCCAAGAAGAAACGTAGATCCCCCAAATCCTTGATCTTGAAACTCTGATGTAACACATCTTTAAGAAGCTTCACTGCATAGTCATCATTGCTAGCAATCATAATATCATCAACATAGATGAGAATTGCAGTGAATGACCCACCAGAACGGCGAACAAACAATGTGTTATCAGACGGAGATTGAACATATCCAGCAGTGAAGAGATCATAAGTAAGACGATGATACCACTGGCGTGAAGCTTGTTTCAAGCCATAAATGGACTTGTTCAACGGCAATATAACTCTGTCATCAAAACTATTCGTACTGACAATGCTCCTGAGCTAGCTCTCAATCGTAACTCGGAGAAGCTCAATGCCATGAAAATTGATGAATTCAGCTCGAGAAATCGCAAAACGAAGAAGAAGAAGCCATGAGTGGCTCTGATACCATATTGAATATTTTCAATTAAAGCTTTCTTAGCATAAAAGTTGTTACATGGTTTAGTATTTATATTACATTGGTTTAGTAAAAGGAAGCTAAACCAACGGTTTAATACATAACCGGGATATATGATCTAATAAATTATATATTTCTTCTGCATTAGATGGAGACCTTGTGATGTACGAGTAGCCTCCATTCCCAGAAAGTAACTAAGATCTTCCATGTCTTTGATTGAGAAACGGCGAGCAAGCTCATCAATGACTCGTTAGACCATCTGAGGGTCCGTTCCAGTAATCAATATGTCATCAACATATATATATATACAATAACATAGACAAACGCATTAGATTGTTCGAAGATGAACAAAGATGTATCGGCCAAAGAGTTTTGAAAGCCAATGGAGAAAATAAAGTTCTTCAGCTTAGAGTAACAAGTTCGCGGAGCCTGTCAATCTGTAAATAACTTTCTTTAGATGACATACATGGCGAGGTTTACCCGAATTTTGTATAAAAAAAACTTGAAATAAAATCAAATACTTTTTCAAAAATAAATTCGTGTGCAATTCAATTATTGTTCAAAAATAAATAATAGCAAGAGAAATATTAACAAAATACCAACAAAAAAATAAATAATACAGATTACCAACCCCATATAAATAATACAGTTACTAACAATAGCAAAATTAAAAAAAATCTAAAGGTGTATTTTCATTGCATCGGTTTTAATGGATGTTAATTTTGTTAGTTGTTTAATTCTATTTATTATACCTTTAAATTATCTAAGTTAATATTTAAGGATGTATATTTTCATCTAGCTTTTATGAAAAATGATCTGTGTATTTTTTTTATTTGTTCATCTTTATATACTATATTCTTAAGAAATCTAAAAATAACTTTACTACTTCCAACTAAATTTGTACAGATTAATTTTAATGAAAATATAATTTTATACTATCCAACCTACACAACTCTATGTTTTGGAATATAACTTATCATTTTTCATGTATAAAGATTCACTCTAACTTATAACTATGTTTTTCTTCTAAATCTAAGCTTTCTAACCATACCACGTAATCATTTTTTGATCATACATACTTTCATTCATGGTTTCAAAAATCATAAATATGTCACCGACAAGATCTTTTAACTTTATAAATTTATAAAATGATTAGATTTTAATGTGTTTGTTTGTTATAATTAATTTTAAATATATTAAACTGTATTTAAGATTTCATAAAGAAAAATTAATGAAACTGAGAGATATATCTTAATTGGTATTGACGTATTTATATTTTAATTATAATCAAAACCTATAAACAAATATACATTCTTATTTACTTTCTTATTATTATATGTATGGAAATAAAATCTAATGCAATCAACATTTATGACATGAAAACATTTTCGAAAACAAAAATAAAATATAGAAATATAAATGATAAAATGTACTGTATCATATTTTGTTTTATAGGTAAAATGAGTTTCCACGATTTCACACGCTTCATACCTAGCAATAATAATAATAATGATACATAAAAACAACTCAAGAGGTTAAGATCAGCGGCTCAAGGCGGCTGCATTGCACGTTTGGTTTCTTGTAGCAGCTTCAATGAGCGGCGACGGAAGATGATGAGTCATACCGGTTCACGTCCAACCTAAGCCTCCCCCTCCCTGAAAAAAGAACTTAAATGAACCTACTATACATTTAGTTTCTTAATTTGTCCAATACAACAACAAAAAGTGTAATCAGACTCGTTTTTCTATACACTGAAATGTGTTACGCCTACAAAAACTAACACAATACAAATGTTCCAAGAGTAAACTGCACTGTCACAAACTTATATATCTAGGAAAACTGGGCTGCATTAGACGACATCAAACAACCTTCTACTTATGGATCATACTCTATTGGTTTTGTCTACCTCAAGTTTCTCAAGTATCGGTGGTTCCAGATTTATGAAGAGATGACTTAATTCTCCTTTTCTACATTTCATTCATGATTAGACTTGGAGGTGTACTAATGCTTCATTGACCTCTTGTAACTTGTTGTTTGATGGAGTTGAGGCTTTGAGCTGATCTTTCTTGGTCGAATGGTCTTGGTAGAACTCGTCGAGAACTCTTCTTATGCTTTGATTATACTTATGTTGAAGAATTTTTGCTTTTTGTTGCTTCATAGCTCCTTAAAATGTGTTTGGTACTCCATCATCTAGATCTTCGTTTGAATCTCAATTGGTTTGATTCGGTTAAACGTAGCATGTAGTACAACCTAGACCGTTGTTGTTGCTCTCGTTTTCCTAATAGATAACATACTCTATTTTTATGTTTTTGGAGTAGTTTGTAAGGCATATAATGGTTTGAAATTTGACCACTCTCATTTTTTCAAGTTTGTGATATTGTAAATACCTTTTTTATTAAAAAATAAAAATCAAAACCCAACATAACCTTGGAAAAGTCTCCCAAAGAATCCTATTTTAGCATCTTGTCTTAGATTAGTATACACTCTAAACAAGGATCAGCTAAAATTAGTGTACGCCCTAATTTTCTTTCTATATATAAACCCACTTTTCATCTAATTCACGCAAAAAAAAAAAAAAAAAAAGAAGAAGCAAAACAGAAGAAAGATTCATTGTATCCATTAATAACAAAAAATGAAGGCATGCGTGATATTAATGTTGGTGATTTATGCCGCTGTGATTGTGGGAGCAATCAGAGACATAAAAGACAACCCCGTTTACAAATGCCTTCAAAAAAACTCCACATAAATGTGTAGTTAATAATGGCCCTCCCCTTCCTGTCAACAATTACACTCGTGGTTGCTCTAAAAAACACCGATGCCGAGGCGGCGAGTAAATCTCACACAATATTACATACAGGGCCATGCTTACTTGCTTATGAAAAAGGCGGTCGCCTCAGGCCCAACATCTGTTTACAAGTTTTAAGGCCCCCCATTGATAATTTCGTTTTGTTTTAACCAATAATTTTGATTCGCGGTTTAGAAACGCGGATGTTTTTAGATTGTATACAAAATTTGATATGAATTAGTATTTTAAGAACGTTGAACATCATTTTATTATAAATTATATTATATCAATGTCAGGGAATATTTTTACAATAAAAAATTTTATGAGTTAGATTAGTTGAGATTTTGTATATATATAAAAAAATTATGGAACTCTCTTTTAAGTCTGAGCATTTTATCTAGATCCAAAAATCGACCAAAAATACATGTTTGGATCCAGAAAAACTACATGTTGAGTATTTTTTGGATCTGCGGTCTTGGTTCCAGTCCAGATCCTATCTGAGATCTAATCAGAATCAATTATTTATGCCATTGATACCAATTATTTTTTTGGACATGCAGTCTTATATTGTTACACTATAATATTCACGAAAATATCATTATTATTTTTTATTTTTGTAAATGAGAGTATTATTTTATCATCTTCATCTCCATCTAGTATTTTACAATAATGTCATTGTCATCAATACACCAACCACCATGAAAACCAATTTGAAACTTTTAATGCACCAATTTTTTGATTTTTACTCTTTACGTTTCATTTCTTATGCACACAAATCACATATCTTTCACTTTCTCTCCAAATTCATCCAACCCCCCCCCCCCAAGATTTTGATTCCAAACTTTGTAAGGTTTATAGAGATATTGAAACTCATGATTCTTAGTCATTATTAAGTGGGTCACTTTTGTGATGAAGTTTGTGTGTTTAGAAAAAGTAAGCAAGTTATCTCACAAGTTCAATATATGAAATCAGATTTTTCAAGTATGTTCCGATCAAAGAAGTTTCCTGGTCAATGCATAAGTTAGTTTTACAATTGACGTTTTGTGTGTTTTTAATAGAAGAATTTCCTAGAAGTCTTCTAACTTTTCTTTGTTAACAAAAAAAAACAATATGACTAATCGATAAGTCTTCTCGGATAAATAGGTGACTTCTATAGAAGACTTCCCGAGAAAAAATCTTCTCACTTTTGCAAGAAGTCTTTGTAGGTTAGTTTGGAAATTGACTATCAATAGTAAAAAATAATATTAATAAGAAGATTTCGTGAGAAATCTTCTCAAATTTTATTCTGGATTTTGGTCAAGCCTTTGGTTACGAGAGACTTCTTGCAATAGTGATAAGACTTCATGTGAGCGTAAGAAGACATCTATAGAAGTCTTTCCAAGAAGACTTCTCTAGAAGTATTCTAAGAAAAATTCAAATATCCGCATAACTCTAATCAATTGCAAAACTAACTTGTTTACTAGAAGTCTTCTCTAAGATTTTTCGAGGATTTTTCTAATTAAAAAATCAGTCAATATTTACAAAGGAAAACTTCAAAAGATGTCTGCTATAGAGTAGACTTCTTAAGAAGTCCTCCTTCATAAATTTGTAATTGCAAAAAATGACTTAAACGGAATCTCAGAGAAAACTTTTGTAGAAGTCTTATATGTCAATATCTATTAAACTTCAATTTTCTCTAAAATTAAAATAACTATTTAATATTTTCTTGTTAAGTTATGTGTATTAAACAATATTGGGACTTATGAGTGAAATTTATAATTTAATTGGTGATAATTATGAGGTTACAGACATTCATATTGATGAATGTTTCTAATTAATCTGAGAAGACTTTTTATGAAGTGTTCTCAAGTTTGTTTTTGAAGTTGATGTTTTATCTTTGCTAATGTGTTTTAGTTTGATCTTTTTCAAATGGGTTCTCAGTTACTTGTAGTTTAAGGAGAATAGTTAGTGAAAAATAATTTTTGAAATTTTGTGGTTAATAATATCGAAGGAAGATTTCCCATGAGACTTATAGTGAGAAGACTTCTCAAAAAGACTTAGTGAAAGTGTTGTTTGAAAGTTTTTTGTGTATGAATTTATACAATGTTTGATATTTTGTAAATTTGACTATGTTTTTTTGAGAAGTCTTCTCCCTTAATTTTAGTAAATTTGACTAAATTTTTCTTAGTTTGACTAAGTTTGACTAAATTTGTCTTAATTTGACTAAGTTTTTGTGTTGTTGTATTTTTCTATGAATGGGTAGAATGGTTAAAAGATTTCTTGGTATGCTATATCAATAACTTTAATAACGTCAATTACTTTTGGAAAAAATAATATTTTAGACATGAACATATTTACCAAATTATTTTCATTAACATCTTTTCAAGTTTACAAAAAAAATAACAACTAAAAAAGTACACATACTAATCATAAAACAGACTATAAACAAAACTATTACACATGGAGTTAGAGATCATTCCTAGACAAAGATAAGTTTGGACTCCACTTAGGTGAAATATTTTCCGTTCATAAGACTTCCTCTAGCATAAAACGCATTAGAAAACTTCCCAAAAAGTCTTTCAAAGTCTGACCCAGATCTGAAAAAATTTGCATATTCAAAATTGTTCAAATTAATGGTATCAAAACAGAAAAAACTTCAAAATATTTTTTTATGCTTAAAGAGTAAATAAAAGAGTCACATTACGTTGAATCTATAACTTTTTAGAATCTAACATATAAGACACACAAAAATACATATCCAAATTTCATAAATCTACCTTTAAAAGAGTGAAAAACGAGAATCATGTAATGAGAAACCTGCAAAAACAAATAAATTAGTGAGAAATACATATTAAAATGAGAAATTGATATAAAATTTGGTGTTTTCAAGTTCAAAAAGCTTACAGAGAGGTTGAAGAGTTTTAAAGTGAGAAACATCACATTTTTGTTACAGACATTTGAGAGGAAGAAAGAGATTGTGTAAATTTTTCTTATATAAGAAGACAAGTTCCAATTAGGTGAAACATTTTTAGTTTAGAAGACTTCCCAATAAATCTTCCAAAAACATTCCAAAATCTGACTCATATATGAAAAACTAACATATTCAAAAATGTTCAAATGACATCAAAATCGAAAAACTTCAAAAATAATTTTTTTAATACTTGAATAATAAATAAAACAGTCACATTTGGTTAAATCTATAAGTCTATAGAATCTATATAAACACACACAAAATACATATCCAAAATTTATAGATCTACATTTAAAGGAGTGAAAGATGAGAACCTTGTAATGAGAATCCTGCAAAAACAAGATAAATTAGTGAGAAAAACATAAGAAAATGAGAAAATGATACAAAGTTTGATGTTTTCAAGTTCAAAGAGATTAGAGAACGGTTGGAGAGTTCTAGAATGAGAAACATCACATTTTCTTGCAGCCATTGAGAGGAATAAAAAGAATGTGTAGTTTTTCTTTATATATGGAGAAAAAAATTTCAATTAGTTAAATATTTTCAGTTCAGAAGACTTCCAAGAAAATTTTCTAATAAAGATTTATTCTAAACTCTAAATTTACTAATCATCCGAGAAGACTTCCCAATAAATCTTCTAGAAGCCTTTCAAACCATATAATCAAATAACTAAACAAAAAAAAACACTTCCTTAAACTTAAAAGATAATTAGAAAGTGTTTAAAATCAAGCTATCAGATTGCCACAAAATACATTTAGGTCAAATTAAAAGAAAATTAAACATATAAGATTTCAAAATCAAACCCTAAAATACCAATAATAATATAACATATGTTACCAAACCTTAAAACAAAGAATATCATGACTCAATCTACATTCACTCATCTATGTTGAAAATAATTCAATTTTATTTAAACTAAATTTACATCATTTAGAAATGTTTATTATTACATGATATCGGTTTTTCCTCATTCAAAATATTTTTTTATAAAATTTATTAATTATTTTTAAGATCTAATATATGAGAAGACTTTTGGAATACTTTGTTTAAGGCGAGAACATTATACTAAAATTTAGGCGGGAATATGTGAGAAGACTTATTGGAAAGTCTTATCAATAGTTTTCGTGGGAAGTCTTTTCAAAAGTCTTTCAAACCTTAAACCAATCAAATAACTATCTAAATAGCAAAAAATTTCATTAAACTTAAAATCAACTTATAAAGTGTTTGATATACACAAAACTAACACATGTAGGTCCATTTTTTTTTAAAAAAAAAATTAAGATTTCAAATCTAACACTAACAATACACACAATACTATAAATATGTTACTAAACTCTGAACCAAACACTATCATGACTCAATATACATTTATTCATCTATCTCGAAAACAATTCAGTTTTAGTAAATATAAATTTACATCATTTAGAAATGTTTATAACTACATACTTTCAATTTTTCCCATCAAAATATTATTTATAAAAAAATTAAATTTTTAAATATCTATTGTACGAGAAGACTTACAAAAAAATCTTCTCATGCAGAAGGTTATAATGGTAAAACTCTATACTTATTTTTTTTGTTTGATCATAAAGTGGTTGTTGTAATTTCACTAGCCATTTGGATTACTTTAGCATTTGATTAAATTTTGGGTACACTTTTACATTTAAAATCAAGTTTTGAATCATTTTTGGCAAATTTCCCGTTAATTAATTAGATTTCGGATTTAATATTTGTTTTTATTATGTAATTTATAAAACAAAATTGTAAATGCCTCTCTCATCAATTTGTTTTTTTTAATGTTTTTACCATGTGTATTGATAAAATAATTCTTAAAATTGTTTTTTAAATCATAAAATGTTTTAAAATTTATGAAAAATAGAATATTGTTTTTAATATGTTATTGTATGAAAATGATTATATTATGTACTGTGATAAAAGAATTTAAATTGTTTTCAAAAAATCATAAAAAATTTTAAACTTTAATAATTTATTAAATAATTAGAATATGGGTTTTAACATGTTATTTTATAAAAAAAAATATCAATGTTATTTAGTAGTTGACCAAAAAATGATATTTAGTAATATATTCTTGAAATTATTTTCTTCAAAATGTTTCCTCAAATCATTTTTGTTAAAGCCATTTTATTAAATTATATCTATTATATATTTAACCAAAATATTTTTAGAATACTAGTTGTAAAAATAATTTGTGTTATATATTTATTATTCTAATATAAAATATTATTTTTCAAAAAAGAATATTCTTTTTTGTTTTTCTAAGTGTTTCTATAATTTATGGCGGTTTATTCTGACATAAATTTTTGATGATTTACGATTTAATCCTTCAGAAATTTTGATGCTTTATTCCATAAAGTTTTATTATGGAACTGTCTCAGAAGTTTTTGACAGATTGAATCATTGGATATTTTTGATAACATTTGTTAAACAGTTATAATTTCTGACGGTTTAAATCTCTGGAGATTATGACATATTCATTTTTTCAGAAAAGGATTAAAAATTTCTAATTTTTCGAGGAAAGCATAATTTTTGACGGCCAATCCGTTTGTAAACTTTTCTAGTATATGGCAATAGTCCAAAATGTAGTCGTTCTTTTTCATGGATTCGAAACGTGGAACATGAGCTGCATACTTAACTACCAACAAGTAACGTAACAAACCCATTATTTATCAATTAATAGATCTCATATCTTTTGCAATCTTCTTAATTACATATATTATTATTAGACAATCGCGTATATTATACTGGTTTCTGAATGTGTGTATACATTTTTTCAAAAGTAACTTTAAAATATTATCTTGGATAGTTTATAGCTTCTTCTTTTTTAGGCCCGTGGTTGATGAGTTTTATGAAATGGTCTTTCTTTCCACAGAGTTGAACGAGTTTAGTTAGATGTGAACTTGTAGGTTCTGAGAAGAGTTTCCTCTGCAACTTGCCCAATACTCAGCGACGAGCTTGGAGAAGTAAGAATCAGTCTCCATCAGCTTTGAAGGCTCGTTATACTCTACAAGATCACCTGTTCAAAAAAAAACAAACCAAACCCATTTAAACATATAGTTTCCCAAAAGAAGTAATAATCATTTTGAGACACAAAAGATGTTTACCAAAGGAGAGAACCATGACCATGTCACTATCTATGACCGTTGGTACTCTATGTGCAACTGTTATCACCGTGCAATCTGCAAATTCCTCTCTTATGATTCTCTGGATGATTGCATCAGTGGCTGAATCTATGGAAGCTGTAGCTTCATCCAACACCAATATTTTGTTTCTCTTTAATAAGACTCTGCCAAGACAGAACAGCTGCCTCTGTCCCACGCTCCAGTTCTCTCCTTCATCACTCACTTCTCACTCAAGAAAAGACAAACAAAAAGTGTTGTCAATAAAGACATTTTGTGAAAGGAAAGATGACATTTTGCTTCTTTTTTTGTTCTCAACCTGAAGAATCAAGTTTGTTTGGTAGATTGCTAATCGTGGCCTTAAGCTGACACTTCTCAAGAGCCTGAAAGCAAAATGAATGGTTCATCAGAGAGGTTTAAGATAGAAATATCCTTCTTGTTTCTTATTTTTACCTTCCATATTTCATTGTCGGAGTAAACACCTAAAGGATCAAGGTTGGTCCTTATGCAGCCACGGAAAAGAGTTGGTTCTTGAGGAATGATACTGAGTTTCATTCTCAGGTCTTTTAGACCAATCTTACTTATGTCAATGCCATCAATCAATATACAGCCACTTGCTGGTTCTACCAACCGAAACAAAGCACTGATCAATGTGCTTTTCCCACTTCCTGTTCTCCCCACAACTCCCACTCTTGTCCCTTCCCTGAACGTGCAAGAGATTCCTTTGAGAACCAAGGGAGCATTGGGGCGATATCTTATCTTCAAAAGAAAAAGAAGCAAAGCAATGTATTTAACATAACTCAAAGTCATAAATGGAACCATCATCTTATAACAAGTGATGTTTATACCTTTAGTTCCTGCAAGTGAATGGTACCATTGGAAGGCCATGAAGAAGGTGGTCTTTTATCATCCACAACTGCAGGAGGTTCTGCTGGTATGCTCATATACTGTTTTATCCTCTCTACTGATATGATTGAATTCGATAAGGTACAATACCATCTGGTTAGAAACACTTGAGTTTGTGTCAATGTTAATGCATAGGATAGTGACAACCCAACTAGACCTGCAACACAAAGTTCAAGGACATTTCAGTATGATGAATACTTCCATTAGCTATGAAACATGTAAAGTTACAAGTTCACAATCCTTCAAATCATGTGTGCACCTGGAGCTATGTAGCCCTTGGGAATAAGGATAAGCAGCAGTGCACAAGTGAATAAAGTCATATTCTGCAGAGCCTCTATCCTCATAATCACCCACTCCATGGCTGCATTAGACAGAAAGAATAGCACAGCATCTGCGTCTACTAGGTTTAGGTAGTTTCTAAAGAATCTATCTACAGTTCCAAAAGCTCGTATTGTCACCACTCCAAGTGAGGTTTCTGCAGCATAGTTCATCACTGGAGCTTTCGTTGTACCATTGATCCTAATCAGCTCCCTTGCAGAGGCTAAATAGTACTCCTGTTTTCAGAGAAGAAGGCAGATAATTAATAATGACTTCTTTGCTGCTACAATATATGTTAAAACGAAGATATGTACCTGTACAACTCTCGTGGCCGCTAAAGCAAGAAGAGCAATGATGATTACTTGCCATGTCACATATGTCATGACGATTAGTGCTGCAGTGAGCTCAACAGTAGGTGCTACCACAAATATGAATGCAAATGGAATGTCAAAGTCCAAAACGTTCAAATCAGATGATGCCTGCCAATGTTACAAGCAATTACATCATACATTGACCTGTAGTGATATATACATATACATGTAAAGAAAAGAGATCTTACTCGGGTGAGAATGCGTCCAACTGGAGTAGAATCAAAGAAAAGCATTGGGGCTTTGAAGACTGCGTTTGTGAAACCAGAGAAGAAAGCTTTAGAAGCTTTTAAGTCCAAGATGGGCTGTGGTAACAGCTCTCGCGTATACAAAACCAGCACTAAGAGCTGAGATAACGCTATAGACTCCAATAAGCATTGTAGCAGTGATTCTAGGGATCCCAATGCCATAAGCCAGCCAGTATGTTGATGCAGCCTGAAAAACTACAAAGCCAACCTGACCTGATACGCTTGACCATAGAAGAAACCATCCTTGGGAGACACGTAAATAGTCCAAGAAAGGTTTCAACCCAACATAGCCCGCCTCTTTTTCCTCTTCCTGTGTAAGTTGTGCCCCTGGAACATTAGTTGTTGTGATCTCTTCTTCGATTTTCTCATGGATCTTTCCTATCTCTCTGTCTCTACCCACTTTGGTAAGATCTCCTAGGCTTTTATTACTAGCTAAAGGTAACACAGTTACTGCATCATTGTGAGCATTCACCAGCTGTTTGAATGCAGTTCCCATCATTAGGAGCTCCTCATACTTTCCTGACTGAGTGATTCTTCCTTCTTCCATAACCTGATCAAGATCATCAATCATTAGCAACCTTAGAAATAGAAAGTCTTCTTTATCTGATACTACTCAAGGTTCACCAGAATTTGATCAACTTCTGAGAGGAACTCCACTTGATGAGTGACCAGAAGGACAGTTTTCTCCCTCAGCGAGTCCTCAACACATTTCTGCAAGTCATAACTAAACATATTAAGAAGCATTCTTTTGAGAAAGATTCCTCAAAATCAATGTTCTCACTTACATGAAAAAGAACTCCAGCTGTATGTGCATCAACGGCACTAAAAGGATCATCAAGGAGGTAAACATCAGCATCTGCATAGACAGCACGTGCCAGCTGAATCCTTTGCTTTTGCCCTCCACTCAAGTTAAGCCCTCTTTGTCCTATCTCTGTGAGATCACCATGTCCCAAATCATTTATGTCCTTATCCAAAGCACACGCTTTAACAGCAGCATTATATCGTCTAGTATCCATGGGCTTCCCATAGAGGATGTTATCCCTGATGGTACCACTTTGGATCCAAGAGGTCTGAGAAACATAAGCTATGGACCCAGAGACCTTAACCTGTTTCAGTTGTGGACAACACAAAGTAAACATACATACTATTAAATGAACAAAGAGAGAGATTCTTGGTGGCTTATTTACTTACAGTTCCAGAAACTTTAGGTATTTCTCCGAGCACTGCATGCAACAGAGACGACTTACCTGCACCAACAGGTCCACAAACCGCAACTTTTTGCCCATTCTTGATTTCCAAATTTATATTTGGAAGAGTTGGATGCTTAGTTTCTGGATCCCAACTGAAGTTGCCTGCTTGTATATCAACCGCTGTTCCAGATTTATCCACACCACTTCTTTCAATCTCTTCAATCTTGAGCTCGTCATCAAGCAGAAAGTTGTTGATCCTATCAAAAGAGACATTGACTTGGATGATAGCAGATATCGCCTCAGGTATAACTCTAACTGGCTCTGACATAACTCTCAGTGTAGCTAAAACCGTGAAGATGGTGCTTGCGTTCAGTGGTGCGCTGCTGAATAGAGCACACCCCACAAAGATAACAGAAGAAACTATTGTTGGAGACATCCAGTACAAGAAAGTACCAAACGCCTTTGTCAGCTGAGCCTTAGCCAACCATTTGAACTCCTCATCACGACAAGACTCTATCTGTTTCTTGAACTCCTCTTCCCATGACTGCAACTTAATGACTTTCATACTGTTCAGAATCTCTGAGGTGGACCTTAATCGTTTGTCTTGTGCAATCATGAACTGTGTCTGGCAGTTCTGCAGCATCTTTGCAAATGGGAGATTAAGGAAACCACATAGGAGAAGAAGAATCAAACCCGGAACAGCTCCTACTCCAACTACTCCAAAAAGCACAGCTGTAGAAAGCAAAAGCTGCAGTGTAAGGCTCCATCCTGAGTGGAACCACCACAAGAACTCTCCCATTCGATACGCATCCACAGCGATGTAGTTCACAATCTCTCCAGATGAATGTCTTTTCCTCCCTAAGCTTGATAGCTTTAGCTGTTTTTTATATGCAGCGACCATTAGTGCTGATCTAATCCTCATCCCTGATCTTCTTGCTGCAAAGTACCAGTGTCTCATTGACAAGGACTCAACAAGCTTCAGCATAACTAGACAAGCTAAGTTGAAGAAACCAACGCGGAGATCCCTGTGGTCACTGTTTGCATAATCCACAAAGACATATAGCATCAGTGGAAGAGATACTACAGCTGTTGTCCGGAGAAGTGCACAAACTGCTATGAAAATGTTCTCCTTGAAGTACACTTTTGCTACGGCTCTAAACACCAAGTTTCTTTCCTTGGTTCCCTCTGAGAGAAGAGCAGCCCATGCTTTAGAGAATTTGCTGTAAGCTAACTCAGCCTCATCCTCAGGGACTACACTTGGGATATCCTCTGGGGTTAATGGTTTCTTGAAGCCCAATGAGAGTAAAGGATTCATCCAGGAGAACGATAAAAAGCTGAAAAATCCAGCTCTTGCTAACCCCACCGAGTTTTTCGTAGGCTTTCCAGCTAATAAAGGATCAGAAAGGCCTGTTTTGCTGCAATCTTGAGCTGCTGCAGAAGATCTCATATTCATCCAGGAGCAAAGAACAAGCAACAGGCTTATCAACCAGGTCATGATGCCAAACATTCTGATGCTTTTTCCCTGCGTAAGTATCTCGATCTTTTCCGCTGAATCCAGCAAAGCAAAAGACACCCACCAAAGAGATGCAAGAATCTTGATCCACTTGGAGCCATTATTAACAAGCAGTGAGACCGTAAGTGAGACCCAAATGATCCCTTCAACAAAGAAACCAACCAATGAGACTTCATCAGTAGCACCATCAATCAGATTCTTCAATCCAGCACCAAGAAAAACAATGCTAGTAACAGCACAGGATATAGCAGCAGCCACAAAGATCCAGCCTTTCTTGCGGCTCCTAACAGTAAAACGCTTTGAAACACAACCAGCTATCAAGAGCAAGTAGAAGACGCAGAGAAACAGTAGATTAACAAGATCTATGGCGGTTCTTTGAAAGCATTTAGAGCCAAGATTCAGTTCAACTTCACACCATGGAAGTCCCCCTGCATCATTACAAAACAAAAAAGAACCAGACACAAAGAGATTATAAATAAATTAACAAATCAGTAACACACTTATATAGTTTATTTTAATCTTCTTGTTTTGTCTTTAAAGGAACACAAGAAGCCAAAGATGATGAATAACAAAGATGCAGTACTATTATTTAAACCAAGAAACATCCTTAAACACACACACACGCAACCCAAGATTGCCCACAAACGTGAAAACTAAGCAACAGAGTGAGTGAACCATACCAATCAAAACCGCCATTGTAGAAGCAGCAACACACGAGCTCAATGTTTAGTAAAAAAACAAGAAAGTTATCCTCTTTTTATGAAACGTGAGGTCGGCGTTGAGTATGGTAAGCGACGTCTCTACCAAGTCCACATCTTTTGTTGAGCAAATGATTCTCTTTTCTTTTTGTTTTCTTGGCCTTTTGTAATCAGCAGGGAGTGAACAAATCAACTTTCAGTGTCCACCTCTCTCTGTCTATCTAAACTTGTATAGAGATGCGTTATTGCTTACGTAATCACAATAAGTATGGATCCGTATGTACAGTGCAGCGAACACGAGGAGGAGACGAGATTCACGGATCTCTTCCATTTATGAAGGAGAGAATGAAAGAGGAGAAACTCAATCCATTTTCTTTTCTTGAATTTTTTTTAAGGTTTTGTCATCAAAGAAAATAGACAAATCTGTGGTGTCGCTGTCTCCATTCCATTGTTACCTCCTCGAGCCATGTGGAATGTCCGCAGCCAACTTTTGAACTACTATTCAACGCGTCAATAAATATATTAATTGTTTAAAAATTATTCAATGTCTTTTTTTTTTAACATTATAACAAGTCTGTTAAATAGTTTTTTTAACATTTTTATCACCAAAAAACTCTAAAAAATATTTCAAATAATTTTTTTTATAGGAAATTATCAAAAATACCATATTTTTATTCATTTTTATTTTAATTAGTTTACCTTTAATTTTTAAGAGAGAAAAATTCACTTATAATCATAAGGTTTATTAATCTAAAATTTAAAGTTTAGAGTTGACAAGATAGAGTAGAGTTTAAAAATGTAAAATTTAAAATTCTAATTAATCAAAGAGTTTTTTCACTTTAAAATGTATTTATGAAAATGTATGATAAAGATGAATAATATTACTAATAATGTGATAAACATGAAAAAATTAAAAATTTTAATATTTATTTTTTGTTTTTCAAAATTTTATATTCATTCTAAGATTTCACTTCATAACTCTCTAATAATAAGTGTAGATTGACACCCTATATATTTTTTAGAAAACAATATTCAATACAAAATATGAAAATGATTTGATTAAAAATCAAAATCTTAGATAAAAGATACAGTTTTATTAAAATTATAACTTATTAATATAAATCTTATATAACATGAACAAAGTATTTCCGTTACAAAATGGGTCAAAATGTACTAGAGCAATATAATATACTAGAGCTGGACCCGCTCACCGAGCGGGTGTTAATTTAAATCAACTTAAACCCCATCTAGAAATTTATAATATGAACTTACTCGGACCCGGAAGGATCAACTCAAACTCCGTCTAAAAATTTATAATATCTACATGTAGTTTAGTTTTATAACAACAAAAAACGATATCAAAAAACCGATTTCTATTCGGATGGATAGTTGGATGAATGTGAATAAATAAAAACTATTTATTAACCGGTTGGAATCTTTGTCACGAATGAAATAATTTTATTTAAACATATGAAATTATTATGATTAACACGTAAAATAAGTGATGTTAATTATTATAATAAATACAATTAATGAATTAATTAGAAAGGTAAAAAAAGGAAGATGTAATAAAATATTTTAAAATTTGGATAAGACAACATTCCTAATTAGTAGTTTCATTAAAATATCAATTGCTTCATTTATTATAATGTAATAAATCGATTAAATTAATTTGGATAAGACAACATTCCTAATTAGTAGATTCATTAAAACATCAATAACTTCATTAATTACTGTTGTAATAAATGACTAAATTTTAGCATTCTCAGATTTGTACTTCTATTTTAATAATATGACTGACCTAATATGGATCCTTGATTCACATTAAGAACCGGACCATATATTTCCTGATATTAATAGTGAAACTCATTTTTATATATAAGAACTTTTATTTTTTTTTTTTTTTGTCAACTTATAAGAATGGCTCCTATAAGACGTTATCACATTAGAAAAAAATTAGGTTGTAACTCAATATATAAACTATAGATACAAAAAATGAATGATAAAAATATAATGAAAAAAAGGAATAAAATTGCGAATTATCATCAATAAAAATTATAGATAGTGAATAATTTATGTTTTGGGAAGTTACGACCACAGAAAAGAGACTCCATTTAAGCAGGTGTTAGCATCGTCGTACGCTAGCGTTGAAAGGTTGAACTTTTATTGCAAATCGATTTGTGAGTAGCGAGTGCCAGAATTGTTGTTGAATTTTTTCCAAAATTCCGGATTCGAAAATGCCGAATCCGAGAATGAATTTTTGAGTTTTTGGGAGTATATAAGTATATGTATACGTACCCACTCCCCCTCCCTTTTAATGAGGGGGACAGTTGGTCTCGTCTTGCGACGAACTGCCTACGTACCCTTTTTGGGGATCAAGCCGTCTCGTATTTTAGCTCTAAGCGTTGTTTTAGTGGTAATACTACTTGAGGTACATCGCATTCCAAGTTCTCGAAATTTTGATGTCCTGCATATTCGCAATTTCGTACGAGCCTGGTTGTACGACTTTTATTATTTTTTAGGTTCCTTACCAGTTTGCTCCGAGTTTCCTAGTGTTCCGTTTGGCAGTGTTCTGGAAAACCTTTCGAAGGACTCCGGCGTTCGTTGATAAGGTCGAGCTCGTCGAGCAGCATCAGATTGTTTGACTCCTCTTGTTCTTGGAATAACGTTCTGCGTACTCCGGGAAACTCAACCTCTGCTGGGATCATGCACTCTGCTCCGTACACGAAGGTGAACGGGGTTTCTCCCGTTGCGCGTCATGGAGTTGTGTGATGAGACCATAGGACTCCTTCGAGTTCGTCAACCCATCTACCCTTCTTGGCGTCCAAATGTTTTTTGAGTCCATCAAGGATGGTTTTATTGGTGGTTTCGGCTTGGGCATTGCATTGCGGGTATCTAGGGGTCAATTTTGTTAGTCGTATCTTCCATTTTTCGCAAAAGGCCTCGAATCAGGTCGAAATGAATTGAGACCCATTGTCTGTTACGATTCGTATG
The DNA here is from genome assembly GCA_905132765.1 of Moricandia arvensis. Lineage (NCBI taxonomy): Eukaryota > Viridiplantae > Streptophyta > Magnoliopsida > Brassicales > Brassicaceae > Moricandia > Moricandia arvensis. Next base: position 30,158 of record CAJHQP010004044.1, read on the forward strand.
TGACCCCGTGCCTGCAAACAATGTTTTTGCATACGAATCTTTTGACTTGGGCATCCTTAATGCTTGCGTATGAGTCTGCTTCTACCCATTTTGAGAAGAAATCTGTAAAGACCAGCAAGAATCTTTTTTGTTTTATCTATGTATGGGTCCGACTATATCCATCGACCCTCGCATGAATGGGTATGGTGCCAAGATTGATGAGAGGACCTCTGCTAGTTGATGGATAGTTGGGGCGTTTATCATTGTTGCCAGTACTGTCTGTGGCGTTTATTATGACTGGGATAGACCTTCCACCAGAGTGATTTCCACAAGACCCAGAATGGACCTCTTCCATTATCTTTCGTGTCTCTTCTTCTTCTACGCAGGTCATTAGTGGACCTGAAAATCTCCACTTGTATAGCTCCCCATCAACCGAGATGTATCGCGCAGCTTGGTTTTTGATTTTTTGGGCAGCCCATTTTTCTACCAGTATTTTTCCGACAGCAATATACGCAAGAATTGCTTTCGTCCAATGTTCGTTGAATTCGTATTCTATCCGCCCAGATTCTTGGGTGGCTTGATTGTCGTCTTCATCTGTATCGCCGTCGGGAGAGTCAATTAGGGTTATAAAAACGGGTGGTCCGATGATAGGATTTTCTATAAATTCTACGGGAATCACCCTGCTTAACCGTGAGTCCGAACTTGATGCTAAGGCGGCTAGGGCGTCGGCCTGAGTGTTTTCGTCTCTTGGGACCCGGGTGAGTGCAAACTGGTCAAGCTTTGGGCTAAATCTCGGAAGAGTTTTAAGTAAGCATCAATTCTTTTGTCTCTTGCTTCGTATTCTCTGCTGTATTGGCTCGCCACAAGTTGGGAGTCACAGTAGACGTGAACGTTGCATATTTTTAAGCTGTGTGCCAATCGTAGTCATGCGATCAGGGCTTCGTATTCGGCTTCGTTGTTTGAGGCGTGGAAGATTAGCCGGAATGATTGTTCCAGCACTTCCCATGTTGGTGATGTGAGTCGGATTCCAATCCCTGAGCCCTGCTTGGATGAGGATCTGTCGACGTGGAGGGTCCAGGTCGAGTCGGGTTCTTGACCAGCTGTGCACCCCGCAGGGAGTTCCACTAGGAAATCAGCGAGTACTTGTCATTTTGCGCAGGTTTTCGTTCGGTACTCGATGTCGTACTCGCTTAGTTCAATTGCCCATTTTGCCAATCTCCCGGATTGACTAGGACTATGCAAGATAGCCCGCAATGGAAATGATGTGAGCACTGCGATGATATGGGACTGGAAGTATGGCCTCAGCTTTCGTGCTGACATTACCACTGCGAGTGCCAGTTTTTCCATCATCGGATAGCGCGTCTCTGCGTCAAGCAAAGTTTTGCTTACGTAGAAAATGGGTTTATGCTCGCCGCATTCTTTTCGGATAAGGACACCGCTTACTGCCGTGGTTGATACTGCGATGTACATGAAGAGTGGTTCTCCTTCTACCAGTTTCGCGAGTACCGAGGGAGTGGCCAGGTAATTCTTCAGCTGTTGGAAGGCCTTTTCGCATTCCACGGACCATTCGAATCTTTTGTTACCCTTCAGTGTGTCGTAGAAGGGCAAACATTTGTCCGTTGATCGTGAGATGAATCTGTTTAGTGCTGCCACCCTACCGGTCAATCTCTATACCTCTCGTTTCATTTTCGGAGAAGCCATTTTGATTAGCGCGGTGATTTTTTTGGGTTAGATTTGATCCCACGGTAGGTCACGAGGTAACCTAGGAACTCTCCCGATGCCACTGCGAACCTGCATTTCACGGGATTTAGTTTCATATTGTGGAGTTTTAGCCTTTCAAAACATTCTTAGAGGTGGGCGATATGATCTTTCTTCGAGAGATTTTTACGAGCATATCTTCGATGTAAACCTCCTTTGTTTTTCCGAGCTGTTCTGAGAACATACGGTTAACGAGCTGTTGATAAGTCGCGCCAGAATTCTTGAGACCGAATGGCATTACCTTGTTGCAGTAAGTGCCACAGTCAGTTATGAACGCGGTTTTCTCTTGATCGTCGAGATTCATTCTAATTTGATTATATCCAGAGAAGGCATCCATAAAGGACAAAAGTTTGTTCCCTGCTGTCGCTTCGATTAAGCGGTCGATATGTGGCAGCGGGAAGCTATCTTTCGGACACGCTTTATTGAGATCGGTGAAATCGACACAGACTCTCCATTTCCCGTTCTTCTTTTGGACAACTACTGGGTTAGCGAGCCAATCGGGATACATGACCTCTTTTATGGACCTGACTTTGAAGAGTTTTTCGAATTCGACGTTGACCGCTTCAGCGCGTTCTGGTCCCAATTTTCGTCTCTTTTGTTTGACGGGCTTGAACATCGGATCGACGTTGAGCTCGTGACATGTGACGTTGATGTCGATCCGTGGCATATCTTCTCCGGTCCATGCGAACGTTTGCGAGTTTTCCTTCAGACAAGCAATGAGCTCGATTTTCAGAGATTCGCTTAGGTTTGCACCAATCTCTACGCAACGGTCGGTTCTCTTTTCCCATCCAAAGCTTCAACTGCTCGCGATTGCCAAAAGATTTCAGTATCGTCCTGTTCTGGAGCGCTATCAACGGCAGACGATTTCTTTTTCTTTTTATAAGGAAATTCAGCTAACGGATTCTTCCATTTCAACTCTGCAGCGAAGCAAACTCGCGAGATCCTACGATCTCCCCAAATGGTCTCGATTCCGCGAGGGGTTGGGAACTTGAGGCACATATGGTACATTGACGGGATTGCTTACATTGAGTTCAACCACGAAGGAACATATGATTGCATTGTAGGATGTGGGTCGATCGATGACCAGGAACTCCAAAATTTTCAACATGTTACCGGCTTTCACAGAGAGATTGATCGTGTCGAGCATCATGGTAGCTTCCCTTGAGAGCCCTACTATTGGGTTTGGATCTTCCGCGATTTCGGATAAGTCGACTCCCATTTGTTCGACGTGTCTTTGAAGACGATGTTGGTCGAGCTTTCAGTGTCGACTAATATCCTTGCGACATCGATATTCTAGATTGTCAGTTCAATGACAAGGAGATCGTTGAGAGGTTTAACTGGGCCGGTCGTTGCTCTTTCCTTGAAAAAGATGACACAGCTGTTTGTTTCGTTAGGCATACTATGTCTCAAACGTTTGGTGGCTTTTTGAGTTATATAATCTGAGGCCCCCTCCTTCTAGCGCGAAACTGTGGGAACCGAAATTCGCATTGTCGATATCCATTGAATGAGGAACGCAGGGTAAACCTTAGTTTCCCATAGGTTCCGGATATCTGCTAAACCACACGCCAATCAATTAGAATAAAAATTAAATATCGAAAAGCAAAGTACGAATTGAAAAGAGAGCAACTAGATGTCTTATTCCTAATTTGCGTATGAGCATTTACAACAGGATAGAAGCCTCGACTATGAAAGCTGTCAGCGAGATCTCTAGTTCTAACAACCTAAGACTGCAAAACCCTAGTTGAGTCGCAGCTCGAATAACAAAACGAAAGTTTCCTAAGTGCTCTAAGTGCTAAGCTATGTTTGCTCTGAGTGAGGATTTTCGTGTATTATGACGACCCAGGGCTTGAGAGTGTGGGTCACCATATGGCGAACCGGGACTTGAGAGTGTGGGTTGCCATATGGCGACCCGGGCCTTGAGAGTGTGGGTCGCCATGTGGCGACCAAAGTCTTGAGAGTGTGGCTCGCCATATGGCGATCTGGGCCTTGAGAGTGTGGGTCGCCATATGGCGACCCGGGCCTTGAGAGTGTGGGTTGCCATATGGCGACCCGTGCTTCTCGAGTGCCGGTCACCATATGGCGACCCGAGCTTTGAGAGTGTGGGTCGCCATATGGCGACCAGTGCTTTCCGAGTGCCGGTCGCCATATGGTTACCTTGGCCTTGAGAGTGTGGGTCACCATATTGCGACCCGTGCTTCCCGAGTGTCGGTTGCCATATGGCGATCCGGGCCTTGAGACTTTGGGTTGCCATATGGCGACCCGTACGACAAGTTTGGGACTTCGCCGTATAATGACTTACCCCTTTCGGCTTGATCGTTCTTTGAAAAAATTCGTGAACCGAAACCTTCATAAGGAACATGTTCCAGGGAATTGAGCTGTTGATTTCATCGTGACCGATTTTGACCCCAACAGGGTCTTCTTTAAGGTCTGCTCCAACTCTGACACATCGTGTTGGGTCTCGTAAATCAATATTGATTTGTATGATGATTTCACGTGCGTGGTTGTCTTCTATGACCTGCTCGTCACCTTGCTTAGTTATCAAGCATGTTCTTTAAGACTTCCTTAGCTTATGCTCGGTGACGAAGCATGTTCGTGACAATCATTGATTTTCTTTGAGGGTGTAGGTCCCCGATGGTGTAGGGGCCTTGCACACTGAAGGTATGTAGACGGGACTGCTTTCATTGAATTTATCCCCGGAGTACCAAGTATGGCATTGTAAATGGCAGGGATTTCGATGACAACGAACATGACGATTTTAGTGATTCCTGCTACTTAGACTGGGAGCTTGGCTGTTCTGGTTGTCATTGTGGTATCTTCTGTGAAACTTGTGAGTGGTCTGTAGCAAGGTTTAAGCTTGTAATCTTTAACGTCCCTGCGCTAAAGCGTATTTTGAAGTATAATCAACCGAAACTGTCGGTGTCGATTAGCACGCATGTGACTTTGCATTCACTGATCCTCAATTTGATGACGAGAGGATCATTATGCGGTTTCTCCAGTCCTTTGGTATGATCTTCTGTGAAGCTCATCTCGTAGCTTTTTTGATTTGTCTTTGATGCTACTGCTTCCCCATTTTTGTGAGGTGAGTTTTTTCGCGCCTTTGCTCATTGTTCTGGTGGTCGCGTGCTCGCTTGGAAGTTTCCGTGTCTGCATTTTTCGCTCGTTAGGGCATTTTTGCCTTTTATGGCGTTCACGTTCTTCCTGGACAATTTGGAAACGTTCTCCTTCATTTTTGGTGCCTTGTCGTTTTGTTGATCTTTGGACGTCGAGTCTCGATTGAAACGGTACTGGTTTAACAACATTTCTAGCAGATAACGACATTCATCTATGTTGTGAGTCATGGATTTGTGGTAGCTGCAATATGTCTGAGCGTCTTCTGAGGCATAATTTATGCGAGTCTGTTTGCCGGAGGGGCGATTAGAGGGTCAGTTACTGATTGGATAGGTTCCCGCCTAAATATTCCTATCTTCTTTGTACGCTTGTCGTAAAGCAGCCAAGGTTCGTATTGTTCAGAGTTCTGAAGATGATTTCTTGGTGGTTGCATATTTTGTTGGCGAACGCGGCCTTGTCCTCCATGATTTCAAAGAAGGTTACTGCTCAATGGAGTGCGTCTTCCGAGGATTGTTGTATATTTTTGAGGAGCTCTTTTGAAATGGTGATTCGTGCCAAATGACATCTTGGAGTGCCAAGATTGCTGCCTCGTCAAGTACAGTATTGCAAGAAAAGATGGCTCTGAATTTTTTGATGAATAAACGAAGCATCTCTGTGGGTCCTTAGGCCAGTGTCCAGAGGTCGGCGTCAGACGTACTCTGCTGTATAAGCATGGAGTAATGTTTGAGGAAGGCCACTGAGAGTTAATTGCAATTATCAATGGAATTAGTGTCCAGTCGTGAGAACCAACCAAGGGCAAGTCTGCTCAAATTTTCTATGAACAGATGGCAGAGACCGGCATCGCACTCCTCTGGTAAAAGGTTTGCTCTCCCCATTACTATGCTGAAGGCGGTGAGGTACTCTCTGTTGTAAGTAGGGAGTTTGATTTTCTTGCATGCCGAACAGGGATGCTGAGAGACGTGGTGAGAATTATGTATTATGGGTTTCGCGGAGCACACAATCAATCTCTGGTGTTGTGCTAATTGCCTGATGGACCTTGGAGATTATGAATTGTAATTGAGCCTTCATTTCTTTGATCTCTTGTTCTTTGTGTTGGATCTCTCTTTTGGCGATCTGTCGATAGTTGATGATTTGGACATGCTGATCTTCTAGCCGACTTGGACACTGCTGTCTGGGCTCAGTGGCCAGTCTTGGCAGGTCATTGGGTCGACTTGGGTGCTGCTGTCTGGGGTTGGTGATTGGCATCAGCAGGTCGTCGACTTGAAACTGGAGGCTTCTTTCCTGGTCCGGTGATTGGTGTTGGTGGTTCGTTGACTCGAACTGAACGCTGCTGTCCTTGTCTGGTGATTGGTGTTGGCGGTTCGTTGACTCGAACTGAACGCTGCTGTCCTTGTCTGGTGATCGGTGTTGGTAGGTCATCGAAGAGAACTCGTTGAAGTCATGGGGTGATATCAACTTGTCGTGACCTAGATGTGCCGATTTCAACAAATTGAAGCTCATTAATGTGATTGTTGCATGGGATCTGAGAATGCGCAAGGTCGTCCAAACGAGAAGCGGTTCCTCTCATTGATCCTTCCAAGGAGAGTCTAAAAAATCAGGGAGATGTCCAGCTGGTTAGAGTGCATTGTCTTTGTGCTAGGTGGTTTTGTTGTTGTAGCTGACATTGCCACAGGTGTCGACATATTTATTGGCTTCACAGGAGTTGTGATCTCCGCATAGGTCTCCCTATTTATTGGTTGTACTAAGATTGTCGTTACAAACATCGCGTTTCTGGCTGGTTGGCCTGAGGTCGTCGCTACTAGCATTGTGTTGCTGGCTGGATAGCCGGAGGTCGCCGCCATAAACGTCGCATTACTGGAAAGCTGGTCTGAGGTCTTCGCCGCATACATAGCGTTGTTGGCTGGCTGTCTGGCACAACGTTATCGCCATAAAGTCGCGTTGCTGGCAAGCTAGTCCGAGGTCGTCGCCACATACATAGCTTTGATGGCTTGCTGGCCGAGGTCGTTGCCATAAACATCGGGTTGCTGACCAGATGGTTCGAGGTCGTTACTACCAACATCTTTCCCTGGTTGTCGGTGATTGCGGAAGTCAGGCGTATGGTTGCGTAGTGGGTTTTGTGATTGTCGAGCTGTCCTGAAGTAGAGAAGATTCTACTGCCCCAAGGTGGGCGCTAATTGTTAAATCCATATTTAGTCAATGATGTAATGTTGTAAAGGATGTAAAGGGAACTGAGAATTTTTGTATTAATAATTAGGAATAAACAAACTCGGTCAATTACAAGAACTAGAGATGCTTGTCTAAACAATTTTCTAAATAAGTATCTCTCTAACTTTGGTCTCTAGTCATCTGGGACGAGCTCGTCTAGTGTTTGAGATCGTCTAAGACTTTTGAGATGATTAAGAGGTTATGCTCTCCTTTTTTTATACGTGTATGTACGTTTATGGATGTCCTATCAATGAGTCTGACATCTCTTATTTAAAGTGAAGTATGTTTTGTCCTTTAGTGAAGTCACCATTATTGTTTAATGGGCCGGGCCTAATTTTAGTCTTAGCTCTTAATGGGCATGTGCTAAGCTCACCTCCAACAGAGAGCTTCTAACTTTGGGTCTCACCGATTCAGATGATGACGAGCATTTCCATCGCCAGCAAGCTTTGAAGTTATGTCATCTCCTACTTTCAGTTGGCCATCCAGTATCTATTACAGGTCTTTCTCCACGTTGTACACACTTCCAAGCTTCTCATGGGTGATCCGTTATTCTCTTATTTCGCTTACCGGCAATGGATTCACTGTGACTCTCGTGTGAGTGATACAGGAAGGAGTGAGGAGACGGAAGTCTTTGGGAACTTTGAACTAAAGCGAAAAACGTCGTTGTTTAATGAATAAGTAGCTGCAGTGTCGTTTGAGCAACAGACAAAAGACCTCATTTAAATATTTGATTTTACATAAACATTTCTTTTATCTTTTGAAATTTGAAAAGTTGTTATCTCTTCTTCTCTAAACTCTAGTGATTTGAGGTGTGGGAATCATCTGTGATTCTTCATACTAAATAAGGATCGGCATTTCATGAATATTGGGTTCTATTTTGGTTACCGTTTGATTCATTAATCGGGGTATACATTTTTTCGTCACTAAAGGTATCAAAGTCGATCTTTTGGAAGCTATGGCGGAAACGAGATCTCAAGTTTCGTTGAAGGAAGCTATCATTCGTGAGGCCGAAGCTTCTCTAGGGACGCAACTGACACTATCGGAAGAGAAGATGGAGAATCAAGCTGAGAAACTCAATTTCAAGCTTGATCATCATATAGTGAGGATTTTTGAAGCGATTCGTCTCATTTCTTATCCGAAGGGACAAACGTCGATGAGTGAAGATCAGAATTCTGATCGTCTTTTTCCGATGATGAATTCATATAAATCGGGAAAATAACATCAGGTACCGCTAATCACTATTCTGGAATGACTAGATTAGCGAAGCTTGATATTCCTCGGTTTGGTGGTGAGAATATGAAGGAATGGTTGTCGAATGTAGAACAAATTTATGCGACGGATAATACACCTAATGATCTGAAGGTTAGATTAGATTCTATGCATTTTGATGGATTAGGTTCGATTTGATACAAGAAAGGAGGGAGGAGAAGGAAGTCTTTTGGAAGTTTGAAATAAAGAGCAAAAAGTCTTCGTTTAAAGAATAAGTGGCTGCGAGTCGTTTTGAGCAACGGACAAACACCTCGTTTAAATAGTTTCTTTTACAGAAACATTTCTTTTATCTTTTGAAATTTGAAAATTTGTTATCTCTTCTTCTCTAAACTCTAATGATTTGAGGTGTGGGAATCATTTGTGATTCTTCATACTGAGTAAGGATCAGCGTTTCATGGACGTTGTTGGGTTATGTATTGGTTTCTGTTTGATTTATTAATCGGAGTATACGTTTTTTGTTAATAGCAAGTTTTTCTCCGCTTCGGCCAGTTTCGCTTGTAATTTGGGTGTGCCGGAAAATGATCTGATTGAACAGATTTCAAAATTTGTGGATTCGAGATCTTCGAAGCCAGAACAAATGATTTCAGGCATATGAGAGGTACTTATGTTTGCATTTTTGTTTTGCAGTTTAGTTGTTATTTGGCATCCGACATTGTGTTTAGTAGCCATAGTTACATAGAGATTCTCTTCCCTGCTTTAGTTTAGTTATTGAATTATTCTGAAACTGAAGAGCAAGAGGAGCTAGACCTCATACCATTACCAAAAATAAGCTGAACGAACAAAGCCCATGTAAGTATCTGCAAGTAAAAATGTTGCTCTCGCGGTATAATTTAGTTCAAACAATGTGGGATTGATTCGTCGTGTTACTGACCTTCTCTAGGTGAATTACCCCTGTAATAAATAGTAGAGCTAAAGACATTACAACTATTTCCAATGGTTCCATGCTTTAGGCTCTTAAAGCCTTTGAATCCTAAGCTTCACTTTTGATTTTAAGTACGGGCCGTTGGCTTTGACCAAAGTCCTCAGTCTAGTCCACATGAAGGAAAGCAAGCATGATTCTTCATCTCCTCAAGAGGTTGGATATTGTGAGCAACTTGAGATTGGAGATTTTCAAATTGCTGACAAGCTCAGATCAGTTGAAGATGACGAGGATAAAAACGGGAATGACCTCTTTCCCTAGTAGGAGAAACAAACTCCATGTGTCCAGTCGGATCATGCTGCTCCTTTGATGCAAATCAATGTACATTGTGTAGGACTCTGAAGATTTAGCTGTCTTGAGTTGTAGTCCATTCAAGAAAGAGGACCACGCTGTAGACATCTTTAGGACTCCTGTTTGTGAGCTGCCGTTGAAGCCTTCTACTGCAACAAGTTGAATGAAGATAGGTCTTTTATGCAGAAAACTGAGGATCTGTGAAAATCCTTAGGAAACAGCAAAGGGGACATATCTTCCTATTGAAAAAAACACACAAATTTTCCCCAGAGAAAAAGATCACAAGAAAAAGTAAGGTTATGCAGAAGGCAAAACAAAATTTATACTCAAAGATAGACATGTCTCCTTTAACAAGAGTGAGCCCTTGCAATCCAATATATTCTTAAATCCTTCATTTTAGAAGTTTTATATGTTGCTGATAACAATTTGCACTGACTTTAAGCATTGATGCAATATAATAAGATTTTTCATATTTGATGTTTAGGATCCGGCAAAAGAGAACATATATCCAGATTTTGATTTTTTCTGACTACATGTATATTCTCCGTTTGTTGAAACTTTTAAAAGAAAACTTAATTGGCTATCGGGTAATCATTGGTGATATCCAACTTGCAGGTGGCCACGTGATTGTTGATGATATCTTGTGAGATTTTGCAATGCTTTTAATTTGAAATCATGCCTCATGTGTTTTCCACACATGTCCTCATGCTGGTGCCTAGAAGCACTAATGCTAGAGCGATTTGGGTAAGTAATTAAGTATGACCCCGCAATGAGTTTCCCACATTTTAGAACCTAAATATCTGAAAAGTTCTCAAATGTTGCTTCACTTAGGGGGGGGGGGGGGGGATATTATAATCATGTGTGAAGGTTGTGTTAAGAACGGAGATTCGGATTGCATCATCCTTGAGCACCTTGAACATGAGACACCTGATTTATTGAAAAGAAAAATAGATGTGCATCAGCTACAGTTGTACGGCTACTGCATGTTCAAAGCTCAGGCAAGTCTTCATAAGAAGGTAATGCAGAAGTTAAGACTAATTTCTTTTTTAGCATTCATGTTTTAATCATGCAACTAACCAGTTCCATTGTTTCCCTTCTGCAAATGTGAAGGGTGTGGTTCACAGGGATGGTAGCCAGGCAATTTCCTTTTTCTCTAGAAAGACCAACAAAGGTTATTTCATTGATTTTAACCTCGCCTTGGTTAGCATTTCTTTTGCACCCTTCTCTCATCAATAGTTTTCTAGCAATGGTTATTGGTTAGTGTTTCTTTCTGGTAACAAAAATCTTGAGCTAACACAAACATTGGATTCATATTTCTGTGCTATGTTCACACCAACTGATATGAATGTCTTATTTTTTTTTCATGTGTGGCTTAATTAGGATTTGCACCATAGGTACCAGAAAGTTGGTAAATTTCTCATCTTATGCATTTTGGGCTTTGCTTAGGTAAAAGTTTTGAAACTAAAGCTATCTCTTAATTTTCATGTATCTAAATCAAAATTCGCGATATGCATCGTACTTTGGTTAAATCATCTGATGCAGCAAGCCGAGTGAATAACAAATCTTCTCAGAGAACTTTAGCGTCCAAGAGTCTGAAAAACCCATGGGAAAGATAAGAGCTGGGAATGACATGACCAAGTGGGAAAAATTAAAAAGCCAAGGGGCTGAAGGATCTGGATTAACTTCATGTGAAAATAGGACAGAGCCTTTGCCATGTAATGGAAAGAAAACGCTTATAAAATTTCTCCAGGGGACAATAACTGGTCCAACTCCAAACCAGGAAGCAGCATCCAAAGCTCCTACGTCTCTGAGAAAACGTGTGTGATTTTTAGAGAGTAAAAGAGAGATTATACTGGAAACATGATGAACTTGCTCAAGAACAGCAAGAACAGAAGAGAGAGAAGAGAGATTTCGTGGGAGAGAGAAAGAGAATAGAGAAGTGAAAATTTTATTCAACTTAATTATTCTGCTTGCTACAATAGTGTTTAAATAGAGAGACATGCAGAACAGAAAATAATAAACAAAAGGAAAAAGACAAGCTCCAGGAAGGAATAAGAATAAAATAAGTCAGGCCAGTCCAAATGGTCCCAACTGACCAGAACCAGAGGGAAAGGGACATGGCCTAACGTTCCCCACAGGCTGTCCCCTTATCTCTACATGTGATCTCTTCCCTTTGTAAATTCAAACTGCCTTAGACAGATAAGTGGAGACTTTCGAAATTGTTCCTGATCAACTTCCTCTTTTCTTGTCAAGCAAGGCACACTTGTGCCCTAGGTTGTACGAACAATCTTGTCCCTCAAGTTAACTTGAACCAGAGTACTTCTTGCTTATTCTTGCAAATAACCTCGAACCAGAATGTTCCTTGCTTATTCATGCTTCATCTCAACACTCCCCCTCAAGCTTGACCATAGGGACTTGTCAAGCTTGGAAACCATGAAGCATTCCCTCATTAAAACCTTTAGCTTAGAAAATCCACTTGGGAGAAAACTAAGTCAAGGAAAAAGAGTAGAACACTCCATATCTAAGAGGATCAGTGAGATGAGAGGTCCATGAGTCCAAGCTCGGAATGAATGAACTCACATACCATTGTGCTTGCTGCTTTGGTGAAGATGTCGGCCAACTGATCTTCACTTCTAGTGTAACAAGGCAGTATGATCTTCTGCTCCACAGCTTGCCTAACCTTATAGCAATCTACCTCAATGTGTTTAGTCCTCTCATGGAACACATTGTTGGATGCTATATGAATGGCAGTCTAGTTGTCACAGTGCATGGTGATGGGAGTAGTGGTCTCGATCCCCAAATCTCCTAGTAGGTTCCTGATCCAAGTAAGCTCACTAGTAAGCTTTCTCATTGCTCTATATTCTGCTTCAGCACTTGAGCATGATACTATCTTCTGCTTCTTGCTCTTCCAGGTGACTAAGTTGCCTCCAATAAAGGTACAATACCCTGTTGTAGACCTTCTGTCCACTCTATCACCAGCCCAATCTGCATCACAATAGCCCACAATCTTTGTGCTTCCATTGCAAGCCATCCACACACCTTGACCAGGAGCTTCTCTCAAGTATCTCAAGATCCTTTCCACCATATTCCAATGATGAACTTTAGGTGTTTGCATCTGTTGACTGACTTGGTTCACAGCAAAACACACATCTGGTCGAGTAATGGTTAGGTATATGAGCTTGCCCACCATCCTCATGTACTTCTTGACATCTTCAAATGGAGTATCCTCATACTCCCCCTCTCGCGGTACCTTGTAGCCTTCTTCCAATGGTGTCTTGGCATGTCTCCCTCCAAGGTTTCCTGCCTCATTTAAAAGATCAAGTGTGTACTTCCTTTTGGATAGAAAAAGCCCCTCTTTAGAGCGACATATTTCAATTCCTAGGAAGTACTTCAACTCTCCCAAATCCTTTATATCAAATGCAGATTTAAGAAAAGTTTTAGTTGAGAGGATACCTTTCTTGTCACTACCAGTGATGATAATGTCATCTATATATATGAGAATGACAATAATGCATTGCTTGCTGGTTAGTGTGAAGAGAGTGTGATCAGCCTCTGATTTGACAAATACTCTTCCATTTAGAGTTGAGCTCAACTTATGATACCAGGCTCTTGAAGATTGCTTCAATCCATAGATAGCTTTCTTTAACCTCAACACATTTCCTGGTTTGACCATGTCTTCTAGACCAGGTGTTGGTCGCATGTATACTTCATCTTCTAATTCACCTTGTAAGAAGGCATTCTTGACATCTATTTGCCATAAGTCCCATTCTAAGTTGACTGCCACTGAGATCACAATCCTTATGGTGTGAAACTTGGCTACTGGTGCAAATGTATCAAGGTAATCTTCTCCATAGACCTGAGTGCAGCCTCTTGCAACTAGTCTTGTCTTTTTCCTTTCTGGTTTTCCATTTGCTAGATACTTGATTGTGAAGAGTATATGACTTGTCACAGCTTTCTTGCCTTTGGGGAGCTCCGATTCATACCAAGTATCATTCTTGATCATAGCATTGATCTCATCTCCAACTGAGTTTTTCCATTCTTCATCCTCCATTGCTTCTACATAAGATCTTGGAATATATTCCTGGTCCAACTCCACAATGAAGGCTTGATGTTCTTCTGGATACTGAGCTAGAGAGCATATTGCACTCATTGGATGGGCTACTGCTTCTGCATTGAAGTACACTCTTGTATTGATCCAGTTTGAAGCTGGTCTCTTGATCCTTGTACTCCTTCTCACAGGATGTATCTGATCAGATTCTTCTTCCTCATCTAACTAGGTTTCATCTTCTGGTTGAACTTCAAGAGCTGATGGCATCTCATCTTGATCATGAGCTGCTGCTGAGTCTTCAGATTGCTGTGCATGTTCCTCAGGCTGAGTTGTTTCATTTCCCCCCTCATGATCAGGATGAGTGACTTCAATGTTCTCCTCATCTTCAATATTATCATGAACTGGTGTCTTCTTGACTCCCTCAGGTTCAGTTGGTAAGTGGATTCCAAGGTTTTCTAAGATTACTCTCAAATTTTAAGCTCTATCCGAGGAAGACTGAGAGAGGTCCTTGAGATCATCCCAACTCCTTTCATTATAGTGACCTCTAGACTCCATAAACTTAACATCCCTGGTGATCATAACATTTCTTGTCTCTGGTACATAGCACTTGTAGCCTTTCTGAGTTGAAGAGTATCCAATAAACATGAGTTTTGTTCTTTTAGCCTCAAGTTTGTTTCTCAGTTCACCTGGAATCAAAACAAAACACGCACACCCAAACACACGCAAATGGTCTATAGATGGTCTGGTTTTGTTGAGTACCTCATAAGGTAATAGATCACTGAGTACTTTTGTAGGAATCCTGTTGATCAAGTAAGAGGCAGTCACAACTGCATCACCCCAAAACTGCTTAGGAACATTCATATGAAACATCATGCTTCTGGCCACTTCCATTAGATGTCTATTTTTCCTCTCAGCCACACCATTTTTGTTGAGGTGTGTAGGGACAACTCGTTTGATGGATGATGCCTTGTGCTGCAAGATGTTGCTTGAAGGTTGTGCTTGTGTATTCTCCCCCATTATCTGATCTAAATATTTTGATCTTGGCATGAAAATGGTTAGCAATATAGGTTTGAAAATTTTTAAAAGCTTCTAGCACCCTATCCTTAGATTTCAACAAGGTTAACCAAGTGTACGTAGATTTTTCATCTATAATCCTTAGATTTCAACAAGGTTAACCAAGTGTACTTAGATTTTTTATCTATAAATGTCACAAAGTATTTATGTTGTTCTCTAGATGCACAAGGGGCTGTCAACACATCAGAATGAACCAGATCAAAGCAATTATCATAGATAGTCACTGATTTAGGAAACACAGACTTGCAATGTTTTCCTAGAATTCAAGCTTCACAATCACTTTTAAAAGAAACACTAGGAAACATGATGTTGAAGGCACGAGAATGAGGGTGCCCTAATCTAGCATGCCACATTACATCTTTAGGTAATTCAGAAACAGAGTTTAAAGCACAAGATAAATCAGAAGCTAGCAGAGTGTTCTCAAGCAAGTACATGTCTCCCTTGGTTCCACCTTTGCCAAGCAACTTACTAGTCTCAATATCCTGAAAATACACTTCATTAGGGGTGAAAGTAACATGGCAATTTAAATCAGTAGTGGCCTTTTTAACTGACAAGAGATTAGAAGCAAAGGTGGGCATATAGAAAGCTTTAGACACTTTATCAAACAATTTTAGATCACCTACACCTTTTATAGGAACTTTATCACCATTAGCTATCGTTACATTTCCTAGGATTGGTTTTATATTAGTAATCAAATTTGAATCACTAATCATATGGTGTGATGCACCAGAGTCTATAACTAATGGTCTAGCAGTGCCTAATCCACTCATTGCAATGCCAGCAGTATGTGAAGCATTAAGAAAGATACCAAGAGTGTTAAGGTTACCAGAGTTTTCCTTTAAAGCGTTGATGAGGGCGTCCAAGTCAGACCTCTTAATGTTCTCATCATGATTGGACCTTGCATTGGAGTAGCAGGAGGTTGTCGACATGCCAGAGTTAGAGCACAATGAGAAGCATCCAGAAGGAGTCACTGGTTCAGCTCCTTCAGTTGAGAAGTGGGATATAGCATCTTGGTACTGGTTCCTTGACTCTCTGAACTTGTTTAGCTTCAAATGAGGATGAAGTATCCAGCACTTATCCTTCATGTGGCCCTTCTTCTTACAGTGACCACAAGTCAAGACCCTTCTATCATCTTGTTTGTGAACCCCTTTGTTTGCTACTGATCCTGGTCCTTCAGCTTGGTTACTCATAACCAACTCGCCTTTGCCTCCAGATAGGCCAAGAGATCCTTGTTCCTTCTGAATCTGAGCACACACTTCTTCAAGGCTTGGTAGCTTGTATGCTCGCATTATGTGTTTGATTAGGTCATTGTAGGTTGGGTTCAAAGTGAGAAGCAACCCAAACACCTTATCCTTCTCTATCCTCTTATTCAAGACTGAGGGTTCAATGGTATGTGGTCTGAGCATCTCCAGCTCTGCCCACAGTGACCAAAACTTCCCAAAATGGACAGTAAAATCCATGTCTTCTTGACTGAGGGAGTTGATAGCTTTCTTTACTTCAAAAACTCGAGTAAGATTTGATATATTACCATAGACCTTGTACAGAGTTTCCCACAGATCTTTGGAGCTTTCACAGTATGAATAAGCTTCCAAAATGGCTGGATCCAGAGAGTTTTGGATGAGAGACAGCACCATGAAATCATTCTGCGCCCATTTGCCTTCATCAACCACTACCATCTCATTTCCATCTTCTCCTTGGACAGTTTTTTTTGGAGCTTCTCCACTTGAGACATGATCCCATAAACCTCTTCCTCCAAGGGCAATCTTCACCAATCTTGACCATAGAAGGTAATTAACTCCCTTCAAGGGCACTGGAATGGTCACAGGTTTAGTGTTCTCCATTTTCTTTTGCTATTAGCTTCTGGGTAGTAAGCTGAGAGTTGAAGAGGTTTGAACCAGAGAGTATAAACTAGAAAACGAAAGTAGAATAGAGAGCTTTGCGGAAGTAGAATAGGTTTCAACAGCTTTGAGGCTCTGATACCATTTGAGTTTTAGAGAGTAAAAGAGAGATTATACTGGAAACATGATGAACTTGCTCAAGAACAACAAGAACAGAAGAGAGAGAAGAGAGATTTCGTGGGAGAGAGAGAGAGAGAGAGAATAGAGAAGTGAAAATTTTATTCAACTTAATTATTCTGCTTGCTACAATAGTATTTAAATAGAGAGACAGGCAGAACAGAAAATAATAAACAAAGGGAAAGAAACAAGCTCCAAGAATAAGAATAAAATAAGCCAGGCCAGTCCAAATGGTCCCAACTGACCAGAACCAGAGGGAAAGGGACAGGGCCTAACGTTCCCCACAGGCTGTCCCTTATCTCTACATGTGATCTCTTCCCTTTGTAAATTCAAACTGCCTTAGACAGGTAAGTGGAGACTTTCGAAATTGTTCCTGATCAGCTTCCTCTTTTCTTGTCAAGCACGGCACAGTTGTGCCCTAGGTTGTACGGACAACCTTGTCCCTCAAGTTAACTTGAACCAGAGTACTTCTTGCTTATTCTTGCAAGTAACGTCGAACCAGAATGCTCCTTGCTTATTCATGCTTCATCTCAACAACGTGTTGCTGCTCTTCCAGGGAAAACTGAGAAGAAATTTCTTTATTGACCCCAATGCGGCTGCGAACTAATGGTCAGCCTGAGGCTGGCGCTGGAATATCAAACGAAGGTGCATTTCTGGGGTAGTCAATAACTCTTGTTTCTCGTTTGGAGTTTGACTTTAACCAAAGTCTTATTCTGATTTACTAGGGGATGCAATGCAAAAGACAGACTGATGCAATTCTGATCAGCAGAAAATACAAAGACAAGAAGGTTTGGTTTAGATCAAAAGGAGCAGAAACTGTTGCACATCCAGTGGGAATTCTTATTAATCTAATTGGGCTCATTCATGAAGTATTAGATAGAGAAAAGCTACTGATTTGGTTGCTGGACGTGTTGGGCTTCTAAAATTGGTATTTGGGCTTATATTTGATCAGAATATTGAGAAAGAAGAGTGAAGAGGAAGCCTTGGACGAAAATAACAATTCAGCCTGCTCAACCACCACCTAACTAATTAATGCTTTGTCTTGTTTGTGTTTTCTATGCTATTCATGCAACAAGACTTATGCTTTTATTTTTTACAATTCCCTAAGTGCTCATGCACGAATTTGTGTTGTTTTTCCTTTAAATATTTGTCTTGTTTCAGTTCTGAAAATCAATCATCATTTTTATCAAAAACTCTTTTCTTCATGGTGATTCATTTGTTCTTTGAACAACTTGATTGTGATGTGTGTGAACCCAAAACAATCAGTTACCTCTCCTGTTGACTAGTGTGTCATATTCAGAACAAGAGAGTGGTGAATCTGAGGCCATTCCGCAACCTCAGTGTGACCTATCGATCCATCTATCTATCCAGAAACTGCCATTCATCTATTCATCCCAAAATCGACCATCTATCATCTGTTCTTGTTTGATCCAACCAAAATCAGAGTGGAGTATCCTAGGGAGGGTTTCATCAAGTGGTATCAGAGCACCACTCTGAAGATCGATTCATTTTTGGGTTTATTTCTCAACTTTTAATCTGTTACAGATTCTCTGTTTTCTGGGTTTTCTATTTCGATTCAGTCTCTGTATTCTGGGTCAATTTCGAATCCTATGTTTCTCTGGGATTGATTTCGAGTTCTTTATCATTTCTAGGGTTGACTTAGAGTTTTCTATTGCTGGGATTGGTTACACATTCCTATGTTCATACCTAAGTTTTTGGATGGAGGAAATTATCCTGAAATCTATATCTCTTGGACTACAAGTGTGGAAAAATGTTTCTGGCATAGTAACATACCTAAGAATGAAAGGTTAACAGTGACTATTAGTAGACTACGAGGTGAGGCTAGAATATGGTGGGATAGAGAAGAGGAGAAACGTTGGTATGAAGGAAAACCAGCCATCACAACTTGGGAGAAGCTGCAGAACACCTTGGATAAGAGGTACATACCAAAGGACTTTCCTGAAGCAATAATGAACAATATAGCAGGAGACCAACTCGTATGAAGGTACCATCATCAGCATCTCAACTCAAACTAAGAAAACCCATGGCTGACTCAGAAGGAAAAGCTAATCCACCAGCAGTAAACATAAATATGTTGCAAGTGAAGGCTATGGTGTCTGAAATCATGAGAAGATTTTGCGTTGATAGTACAAAACAGAGAAGCATGTTGCCTACAAAGCCTGAACCTCAGAATCAACCACAAGAGACTCATTTGCATGCAGTTATAACTGGACAAGAAGAACTTGTTGAGGAGAAAGAAGATATGGAACCAGAATCAACCAATCAGTATCTGAAACCAGAGGAGGGAAAACAAGCTATGTCTGTACATGTATCTGATCAAACAAAGGAAGAAGATGAAGTGCTTGAAGATTCATTTATTGTTGCAGAGTTGGTGTCTACTTTGGTTGATCAAGGGGAAAATACTCAGACTTTGACTTGTGAATTTTTTGATCAGACTTATGTCATGCATTCAGTTCAACGTTGTGGAGTACTTGTGGATTGTCAAAGGATTACAGCGGGTTGTTTTTGAACCATGAGGGATTTTGAGTAAGTTTAGGAGTAACAACATTCTGGATCTAAAAACAGCTTCATTCAAACTCAACAAAGTGGATGAATCATCCGCCTTAGAGGCTACTGATATTGAGCAGAGTCTCAGAAAACTGTTATGGCATGAAAAAGGGTTGCAGTACTATGAATTCAAGCCTGGAGGGAATCTATTTATAAGGTTCAGAGTAAAGCATGGAAAGCAGGTCATGAACGAGTTTGATCAGTTAGAAGGTTTGGATTTGAGGACAAATCCTTTCAAAGGAAAAGGGATGATGCAATCATGATCAGCAAAAAATACAAAGACAAAAAAGTTTGGTTTAGATCAAAAGGAGCAGAAATTGTTGCACATCCAGTGGGAATTCTTATTAACCTAATTGGGCTCATTCATGAAGTATTAGGTAGAGAAAAACTACTGGTTTGGTTGTTGGACGTGTTGGGCTTTTAAAATTGGTATTTGGGCTTATATTTGATCAGAATATTGAGCAAGAAGAGTGAAGAAGAAGCCTTGGACGAAAATAACAATTCAGCCTGCTCAACCACTACCTAACTAATTAATGCTTTGTCTGGTTTGTGTTTTCTATGCTATTCATGCAGCAAGACTTATGCTTTTATTTTCTACAATTCCCTAGGTGCTCATGCACGAATTTGTGTTGTTTTCCTTTAAATATTTGTCTTGTTTAAGTTCTGAAAATCAATCATCATTTTTATCAAAAAAACTCTTTTCTTCTTGGTCATTCATTTGTAACTTGATTGTGAGGTGTGTGAACCCAAAACAATCAGCAACCTCTCATGTTGACTGGTGTATCATATCCAGAACAAGAGAGTGGTGAATCTGAGGCCATTCCGCAACCTCAGTGTGATCTATCGATCCATCTATCTATCCAGAAACTACCATCTATCTATCCAGAAACTTCAATTCATCTATTCATCCCAAAATCGACCATCTATCATTTGTTCTTGTTCGATCCAACCAAAATCAGAGTAGAATATCCTAGGGAGGGTTTCATCACAGACGTCCTTGGTCAGGTACCAAAGGCTTCAGTTCTTCAGAGGTACATCAACTATAACTATCTCTCACCTCCTTTAGTGCTTTGCCTATATGATAGAGAAAGCTTCTGGATTTCTAGTTAAAGCTAAATTCTCCAGCTTTTTTCTTGGCTTGTGCAGGTTTGCTTAAGATCTTTGCACTAAGACCCGAAGATAGACATCCAAGTTACTTTGTTACATCTAATGATCGGCAAAGCACCTACCTTTTACTGGTGGCCTTGAACAGTTGAGATTTTTACTTGATAGAATCTGTTATCACTTGATTCTATTCTTTTACTTCTTTCTTGCCTTCTTACAACGGGCTGGTGATTCTCAGGAACATGAAAGTTATTGCCCAGTTACGAGGCAGTGAAGAATTATGGGAAGTTGCTAAACTGCACAACTGTGTATCTTCTTTCCCTGGGGTAATAGTGTCATCTTATCATCCTTCTAGACTCTCGATTGGTCAATTGCTGCATTTGTATGGCAATTAATCTGCTGTGTTCTTCTTTACTTTGGGTTAAAATATCAAACAAAAGTGTTCTCATTTTAGCTTTTTGCGTTCTATTTGGCTCTACGGCATTGTTTAATAATGTGTATAGAAAGATGATCACAAGGTTGATATTGTGTTTTGTTTGTTTCAGGAACTGTTACGAATCACGGTACTTCAAGAGAAGTGCGTTGAGAAAATGGTTCGAACTCTAACACAAAATGCAGATGCGATTCCCCTCTTGCTTCTTGACCTCGTTTATAAGTCTGGCAGTTAACCCAAGGCTACGAATCAGTGCAGAGGACCCTTAGAAGACAAAGGCTACATAAGCAGCAAACGCAGTTGGCCAAGCACCCAGCAAATGTTAGAAATCTAAAAGTAAATAACTAAACATTTCAAGTTTTAAATTTCCTCAATTCTTTACACACCTAGTATGAATAGATAAATAACTGTTTTTTGAGCTTGTTACTTGCTACTTAGATTCAAACCTTTAATACTATACGGCCATGTCGAAATGGAAAAAAAAAAAAAAACAATTCTATTTGTCAGAAGACACTGAATTTTTACAATGACGTTTAACTGATTTAGAGAATCTAAATTGAAAAGTTTGTGCGGGTGATTCTGCCTCATGATATTATCATTCTAGGGGAAACAACTTGTAAAAACAAAAACCTCTAAAACTAACCTGCTCTCCTCTCATGTCATTCTCTGGCAATGAATCTGATGGACCAGAACAAGAAGATAAAGAATCAAATGATCAATTTTCCGAACTGCACAAGGTCCTAGCAGAGGCCAGAGGCCATGTTGAGAAACCATCAATTATCTAGAGATACAAATTAATAATTAAAAGATCAGAAAAGAACAAAGAAAGTCAGAGTGGTGTGTTGTGGTTGCCACGGCGGTTGATTTGCACTGAGCTCGGAACAAAAGAGCACACAAGTGGGAAGCAATCTAAGTTTCTAGACTCGCCAAGATCAACGTGCTTGACATATCCATTCTTTCCAATGATGTAAGCTATGTTGCGTGTTGGAGGATCTCTATTGCTGTCTTTATCAACAACCACTGCTACGTTCTTCTTCTCGTCAACGAAGAAACTGCCATCCATAAACCGAAAACCGATGAGTGGTCTCATATCAGCCGCTAAGAACAACTTCCTCCACGACACTGAATTGGGCCCAATTTCACTAGTAATCCATATCTTGACGGTGAATACCAGTGAAGAAGATTTCTGACATAAAACGGCTAGCTGAGTTTCTCTAACACTCCCAAAAGGTGCGGAAAGGCAGAGGCAGGCGGGGTCCAAATCTCTCGGTTGTAAAGTCAAAACAGATAAGGAAATCCGGGCGTGGTGGATCATGCTTCTGTCGTGCACACCAGTAAGTGTTGCCGCCTTTGAGAGACACGCCATAGTGGTGAGATTCTATTTCCCAGTCCGGATCATTGACACCATCAACAACCTTCCATGAGTTAGAGTTTAGATTGTAGAGTTCAAACTTAGTAACTCGACGATTCACACGCGGGTCGTAATCATCCACAAATCTCAACACTTTGAGGCTAGGACGCGAGTACTTGTCTTTCTTCTCATAACCCAGAGCGTACCTGTCCAATATGTCGTAATAAGAATTTCTCGGTGGTTCGATCCACCTCGTTTGTCCTGAACAAGGGTTCCACACAACAAGCCTAGATTTGTCTTTGGTGATGCATAAGAACAAACCGCTGCAGTGAAAGATTTGAGATATCTCGATGCGATCTGCATCGTCTAGGCTAATAAGTTTACCTATAGGCTCCATAGATGGATTGAGGAGTTGGGTGAATTGACGTTGAATAAATAAACCCTAAAATCGAGCATCATCACAACCTGAAACTCCTTCCTCTTCTTTGCTGCTGCTTTTGCTTCAGCGATGTGCCTCTTTGTAAAAATCCGGTCTTTTGATAAAGCTTTCCAATTTTTGCATGTAGATCGCACTCCTCTCAGAGATGTCACCGGAAGCCTTGAGAGCACCCTCTCCGCCAAATCCCTTGGAAGATCGGATATCATCGCCACAAGGATATAATTTGTAGTGGAATAAAATTAGGTTCGCCGATTTTGTATTTATATCTACAGACAGAACATAGAACTTCTCATCTCTTTCCCTCCCGACCAAATTACACAATGTGATTGGTAATTAATAGATTTATAAACTTGATGCGATAGATTCTTTAAGATTGTGATAAGTGTTAAAAATATTATCATAAACATATAACTATTTTTTGACCAAAAAAAAAAAAAAAAAACATATAACTATTTAATAAAAATATTTGATAGTAATTTCCTTTTTTTAAACTCCTAAACAAAAAAAAAGAATTGTAAAAGCTATGTGAAAGAAAATTTCCTTTTTTATATAATAAGATATTTTAAGGACAAATCTCTTAGATAATCATTTTTCAAGTTTTTGTCACAAAAATAACCTTCAACAACAAAAATGACAAAACTAAACTTTTTTATTTTTAAAAAATTAATATTTTTTTATTTTTTTCAATTTTAAACCTCATTCCCAAAACTTCACCCCATAACTCTAAACCCTAAGTCTAGATTAGTTAACCCAATGGGTATGAATGTATATTTACACTCTTTCATAAAGGTTATTTTTGTGATTTTCTTCCTTAAAGATTATTTTTGGGACAAAAAATTTTTAGGTCTATCTTAGTGTATTTCTCATATTTTAATAACAAATTATATATAAAAATACTTGATAATAATTTTCCTTCTTTAAAATTTTACTCAAAAATAATACTAAAAGGATATTTGTAAGTATGTTTTTTTCAAATCCAATTTCCTTTAAAAAGCAAATAGAAATATAAAAAATATTATTTTATTTTTTTAACATCCTAAAATTTCTTTATAGAAATCATAAGAAGAAAATTATAAAATAAATATTTAAAATCGAATTATAAAATACTAACAAAAATATTTACTGAAAATATTAAATAAAAATGAATTATAAAGAAGTAATTTTCCTTTTTAAGTTTAAACAAAAGAGAATTGAAAAAGTGATCTTATTATTTTCTTATAAATAAAAATTTCCCTTTTAATAGACAACTTTATGTTTAAAAATTATAAACCAAAAATTACTACAAATATTTCACATCAATATATAAGTTTAAGCTTCTTCATATTATTTTCACAAAACACAATAGCATTCACAAGAAAAATATTACGTGAGTATTTTTTTTTTTTATTTCTTGATACAACTCGAATTTTTTACTATTATATTTGTTATATCTTATGATGATGTTATAATTGTCATGAAATTGTGATGTTATTGTTGTACACGAGTACATATACGCGTGAAAATTATGAATATGTGTTTGTACATATAAGACATTATGTAAATAGTTAAACATAAAGTTTCTATTAATCAAAAAAATAGTTATCTATAAGAAGTTAATAAGATTATTTTTACAATTTTCTTTTTTTTTAGGCTCTTAAAAAGGAAAATTAGAAATGTATTAAAAATATATATAGTTAGTTGTAGTGTCACTTTATTATGACTGATAAATTTGTACATGGTTGTACGGGTCGTATATCAGTTTTTCAAATTTTATTAATTTGTTATCAAAAATCATCAAGGAAATAATGAAGGGAATTTGTCAAATATGACTCAAAATTTGATTTTAAATGCAAAAGTGTACTCCAATTCAAAACAAATACAAAAATAACTCAAAAGGCTAGTGAAATTACAAACATCATCTCATGACTAAACAAAAAAAAACAGTATTGTAATTTAATATTATAACCCTACGAGTGAGAAGACTTTCAGGAAAGTCTTCTAAAATTACTTCCCTGAAAGTTTTCTCATGATGTAGAACTTAAAAATAATTTATCTGAGAAGACTTTCCTAAAAAATTTCTCATGATGTAGATCTTAAAAATAATTTATAAGTTTTATTAAAAAAAATATTTTGGTATTTTAATCATCTAAGTATAGATATTTTAAGTAATTTAAATTTAGATTTTAAATTTTATTTAAGTTTTATGAAGTGTTTGTTTATAATTAGTTAGTTATTTTAAGTTTAGAGTATAGATGACTTAAGTGTTCTAACCAAAATGCACTAGAAGACTTATGTGGAAGTCTTCCGGATGAATAATAAACTTAGGGTCTAGAAAAATTTCAAGTAAGTCTTCGAGGATGTATTCTATTAATAGACTTACTTGAAAATCTTTTGAATCAAAAATATTTAATTTTATTTAAATTTTTTCTTTTTATATAAAGAAAAATTTACACATTATCTCTTTTCCTCTCAAATGGCTGCAACAAAATGTAATTTTCTTATTCTAAAACTCTCCAACCTCTCTCTAATCTAATTGAACTTAAAAAACCAAACTTTATATCAATTTCTCATTTTTATCTCATGTTTCTCGCTTATTTACTTTGTTTTTGCAGGTTGTTCATCACATGGTTCTCATCTTCCACTCCTTTAAAGATAGAACTATAAATCATATTTTTTCATTTGGTAACCTCTTGTTGCTTAAAATTCTTAATTTTTGAAAACTCTTTTTTGTTGTTTAAAATTTTTACTTTATTTTTGAAGCTTTTCAATGTTTTGAAGTCAGTTGAATGCTTTTAGATATGAAGGTTTTTCAGATTTGAGATGACTTAGAAAAATTTCATGAAAGTCTTCTCGGAATGCTTCCTACAAATAATGCACAAGAAGACTTCCGCAGAAGTCTTTTGGCGGATTTTTCTCCCATATATCATATTTCATAACATATGTGAGCATTTTATATTAATTTCTTATTTTTATCTCATGTGTCTCACTTATTTATTTTGTTTTTGCAGGTTTTTCATTACATGGTTCTCATCTTCCACTTTTTTAAAGGTAGATCTATAAATCATATTTTATCATTTGGTAACTTCTTGTTGTTTAAAGCTCTTAACTTTTGAAAACTATTTTGTTGTTTTAAATTCTTATCTTATTTTGAAAAGCTTCAATGTTTTGAAGTCAATTGAATGCTTTTGGATATTTAAGTTTTTCAGATCTGAGACAACTTGAAAGACTTTCATTGAAGTCTTCTCGAATGTCTCCAACAAATAATGCACTTGAAGACTTCCGCGGAAGTCTTCTAAGCGAATAGTAAATTTAGGGTCTCAAATACTTTCAAGTAAGTCTTTTATGATGTATTCTATTAGAATACTTTCAAGTAAGTCTTTCATAAAAAAACTAAACTTTATATTAATTTCTCATTTTTATCTAATGTCTTTCTCACTGGTGTTTTTTTGGATATGCAGGTTTTTTAGATATGAGACGACGTGGAAGATTTTCATGGAAGTTTTCTCGAAAATCTTCAAACAAATAATGCACTAGAAGACTTATGCGGAAGTTTTCTGGATGAATAGTAAATTTAGTATCTAGAAGGCTTTCAAGTAAGTTTTCCAGGAGATATTCTATTAGAAGACTTTCAAGTAAGTCTTTCATAAAAAAAACTAACCCTTATTTTAATTTTTCTTATTTTTCTCATGGATTTATTTTGTTTGGAAATGCAGGTTTTTTTAGATCTACGACGACTTGGAAGACTTTCGGGAATTTTTTTTTGGATTTCTTCTAACATATATTGTGCTAGAAGACTTCCTGGAAGTCTTTTGACGGATTCTTCACTTATGTTAAGTGGATTCCAAACTTGTTTTTGTAGAGAAATGATCTATATTAATTTTGTTTATGGCCGTTTTGTGATTTGTAAGTGTACTCTTTTAATTGTGATTTCTTTTATAAATTTAATGAGATATTAATGAAAAAAATTGGTAAATATATTCATGTCTACAATATTATCTTGCTAAAATTACTTGACATTATTAAAGTTCTTGATACAAATTTAATAGCAAACACACAATAGCACAAAAAATTAGTCAAATTTACTACGACTAAGAGAGAATACTTCTCAAGAAAACTAGCTAAATTCACCAAATATCAAATGTTCAATAAATACTCAAATTTATTCTGAGCATCAAGTTCTATATTAGTCTTCTAATTTCTTCTTGTTAGAAAACTTATTATTAAGTTTTCTGGGAAGTCTTATAACAAGAAGACGTTAGAATACTCCAAAAGACTTTTAATTACGTTTTCTGGAAAATCTTCTAATGTCTTCTTGTTAGAAGACTTATAATTAAGTTTTCTATTATAATTCTTCTAGAAAGTCTTCTAACATCTTCTTGTTAGAAAACTTATAATTAACTCTTCCATCTTTATTAAATCTTTCTTCTAATATCTTCTAACTTGTTATGTTTTTATATACAAACAAAGAACATCAAGGTCAAAAAATTAACCCAGAATACTTCCAGGGAAGTCTTCTATCATTAGCTAGAAACATTAATAAACATATTCGATAACCTCTAAATTATCACCAATAAAGTTATGAATTTCATTGGTGACCCCAAATATTGTCTAAAACACATGAATTAAAATAAAATTTTAAAAATTCATTTTAAATTTGAAGAAAATATAGGTTTATTATACATTGTCGTAAAAGACTTTCGTGAAAGTCTTTCCAGAGAAGACTTTCATAGAAGTCTTCCATTCAGACCATTTTTGCAATTGAAAATTTACAAAGGAAAACTTTCGTGGAAGTTTTCCAACTTTTCTTTGTTGAAAAAAATTGATAAACATGTTAGTTTTGCAATTGACCGATCTATGGAAGTTTGCGTAGGTTACTTTTGCAATTGACTATATTTGAATTTGTTGAGAAGACTTTTAGGAAAGTTTTCCGCTGGAAGTCTTCTTTTGTGACCTTATGTTTGACCAAAATCATGGAATAAAAATCTGGAAGACTACCATGGAAGTCTTTCAATTTAAATTAAATGTTCAAGTTTAAATTTTCAATTGCAAAAGTAACTTATGCATACTTCCACAGACCGTAAGAAAACTTAATGTAAAAGTTGGGAAGACTTCCGTTGGAAGACTTACAAGAAAGTCTTCTCTAGAAAGTCAAATTTGTGACATAGATCGGTCAATTGCAAAACTAACATGTTTATCTGGGAAGACTTCCAGGGAAGTCTTCCTAATTTTTTTTGTCAACAAAAAAATATTGAAAGAATTCCACGAAAGTCTTCTCTAAAAAACACACATAAAGTCAATTGCAAAACTAACCTATGATTTGATCAGGAAGACTTTCGTGGAAGTCTTCTTTGTCGAGAAGACTTACGTGTAAGTCTTCTCGCGAACAAATCTGGGTAAACTATTCGATTCATACCTTAAACCACTAAGAAAACTTGCTTAGTTGTCCAACCACACAGAACTTCACCAAGACAGCTACTCAATCGTTTAATAACCAGAAATCATGAGCTTGAATAGCTATATGAACCTTAAACTTTAGAATAAAAAACCTTATATTTTTTGGATGAATATATAGAGAAATTGAGAGAGATATGTAGTTTTTTGTGGATAAGATATAAGATAAAAGGAGTGAAAATCAATTTTTGATGTATTAGAGTTTGATATTGGTTGTTCATGGTTGTTGGGTGAATTGATGGTAATGACATTTTCGTGAATAATTGATGAAGATGAGGATGATAGAGTAAAGCACAATTTTCGAAGACTTACTTAAAGTCTTCCAGTAAGTCTCCCGGTGAAATTTTCGTGAATAATGAAAATTTCTGGAGTGAATAGGACAAGTCAAAGTTCCAAAAAGGGTTAATTTTGTGTTTGATTTCAAGTTTTGAGTTAATTTTGCAAAATTCCCAATAATAAACTCATAAATTGAAAAAGAACTCATAAATATCAGTAAAAAAAATTGTTTTATTGTTGTAGTGTAGGAATGAATATTTTCCTACTTGATGAGAAAGTATATTTTGTTTTCTAAAAGGAATCTCACATATATTTATTATTAAAGTTATTTTATTCATAAATACAAAAAATGAAATTTAAGGTTGCGTGCATCATTTTCTACTTGAAAAATATGAATATGGGTTACGTGAAAGAAATCATACTGAAACATGTAATTTTAATGTGCAAGATTTCATAAAGAACTATGAAGTCGATCACAAATATCAAATAAGACTTATTGAGAGAAAAACAACTCCATATGTAGAACAACAGTTTCCTCAAACAGCTTGAGATTTTTAATTTGAAGATTTGGTTCAATTGAAAAGTACAGCAAATAGTTTATATGATATATATATATATATATATATATATATATATATAATTAATTAAATAATATTATTTTGCTACATGTGTAATTGGATATATCAAAATATGAAAAGGTTGATGTTCAATTATTTCTAACATTTTATAAACTTGTAAACTGTAAGAATAACATTCATTTTAAGGCAACTATTATAATATTGTCTCAAGCATATACAGTGATCGGAGTTATATCATGCTCAAGTTGTTCAATAAAATTTGAAATCACAATCATTAATTTATTGCCAAAAAGTGATTCTAAATCGCGATTCATTGAGTTTTGTGGTATTACTCATTATTTTCATATTTTAGTTACAAATAAAATATAGAGAAATTACTCAGATTAACTCTAATCTTTTATTTAATTACTAGTTGAACTTTGTGCAATCAATATAATCTAACATAGGTACATAAAGACCAATTAACCCTAATAGTACATACTTACTACTTTAACCATTATTTATTTAATTTCTTAGCAAATAAAAAAAACTAAAAAGAAAATTTTAACCTATATTTTCGTTGACAGAAACAAGAAAAACACTTCTGAAATACAAAACCATTGTTTTCAAAGGAGATGTCGATT
>CAJHQP010004045.1:0-59613 GCA_905132765.1 Moricandia arvensis
TGGAGAAGAACATACCCAACATAGTTTTGACAAAGATTTTCATGGGAAGTGGCTTGATCGATTAGCTTTTGAACCTGAACTTTCACAGACAAACCATGTTCCACTTCATGAGAATCTCCTCCGAGCAAGTTATTGTGATCAGCAATGGGATTGCTTGGACTTGCAGACGTAGAGAAATCACGCCCTGTAAGCTTATTACTCATACGTTCCATTACAACTACTGCACGCTCGTTCAAAACCTCATTTGCATCTCCAAGCATATTCACAGCCTGAAACAATCCAACACTCAAATCAACCACAAAAAGATTATGTGGAAAACATGATAGCAAATGAAAGATTTTCAAAAGAAACCTCAAGAATCTCCTGCTCTCTAGTACTCCTTTGAGGCTGAGGAAGGTCCATGTCAGTGGGATCTTCACCTACTTCCTCAGGTTCAACAACAGCAGGACCGTTGGGATTATTGTTACCGAATTGAGGGACTTCATTGAAATTGAAAAGACGCCAGTTGATTAAAGGATCATGCACAAACGCCTCCATCATTGCCATTACACTGTCTTTGTTGGTTCTGAGAACTTGCATAACATTTTCGCATGTGGACCGGAAATTTCCTTCTATGCCACTTACTTCCATTGCTTTGACAAGCATTCTTGTCAGACGGAACGGAACCTAACATCATTTTTAACCAATAAAGCTCTCTCCTCATATCCATTTTTTTCAGTGCCCAGTATTATGAGGAAAACACTATAGTTAATACCTTTTCAGGAAACTTCTCTCTATTCATAGATGCCTCGAAACAATCTCCAAAATCAATATGCAAGATTTTACCACTGCAAAAATTGAAACCATTAATAAAAAGAAACAGACCCAAATTTGAATATTTTATGTTAATGTAAAGCTTTTTTTTTAAGTTTTGTACCTGTATCTATGTAGCATAAGGTTACTTGGATGTCGATCACCTAACCCAAGAATATAACCAACCTGACACAAGAGCAATAGGTCAAACATGCGTACAATTTTTACGTTGATGCTAAGAAAGTGGAGAACAAAGGATGAAAGCAACCACATACCATACTCATAACCGCTAAACTTCTAGTATAGTTGGTTCTTCTCTCCAGCCATACCTCTGAAGACCGACTTTTTAACCAGAGGACCTACCAAGAAGGAGATATGAAACAGCTTAGTATTCCAGAATAGTCACTTTGCCCAAGAGAAAACTACTAGAAGTTAAAAACTAGGCATACCCTGGACAGATCATTTCCCTCTGTGTTTTCTAGAGCATACTCAAATACTTCAATCTTTGCTATGAGCGGCAGATTGTCATAGTTTTGAGCAAAACTCAACATATGTTTGTGTTCTTGATTAAGAATGATCTGGAAATTCAGAAAGGCACGTGTAAGAATCAACGTAAACTGCAGATAGCTTCGAAACTGAAAACATTGATGAACAGAAGACAGACATTTCGAGCATCTCTGTACTCTCGAATAAGATGGTGAAGGGTATCACAGTTTGGAACCCATCCAATGAGTCCACTATTGGGAGACAGTGGTATTACTGAATACCGTTGGATGGACAGATCTTTTTCTGCTGTTTTTCTGGAATTCTCGAGCAAAGTGTTCACCAAACCGAAAAGCTGAAACACAATATAGAGGAAAGAGATAAGTGTGAGCCTTTAGTTAAGAAAAGTAATATATTAAGTGTAAAAAGCAAACTTCATTTACAAAATATTCCAACCATAATTTAACAGAATACGGCACAACTGGTTTTATTTTTTGAGAATCACCTGCATAACACGCTCATCTTGCCTTAGATCTTCGTGTCCCTTTAACAAAAAGGCGTAGTCCTCACCATCATTTCCGTGAATAGTCAACTTCCGTGGTCGTTGCTTTGAGGTGATGACAACAAGTTGGCGTGAAAACGATGATATCGTCACAACGGGGGCATCTAATTTAGACGAATACGAAGTATAGGATGTAAGTAAGGAGGCTCGGTTAAAAACACATATCAGCTCAGACAAACTTTAGCAGTTCAATATGTTACCTGCACGATATGTTCCAGGAACAGCTAGCTCCAAGTCACGGCAGAGCAGAAGTTCAGGAGAAACAGACTATCCAACATGTAATGTGCCAGTAAGATTAGAACTGAGGTAAAAAAAGGAAAGAGAGAACCAAAAGGAAAGAGTGAACCAAAAGGAAAAGAGAATGTAGTTACTTCCAAATCCAATGTCGTGAGACTGGCCAGCTGTTTGTCAATCCGTTTGAAAACGTGATAGTAAAGATCCCAAGCCTAATTCAGAAAAACAATTGCAACGGAAAATATGTCAATTCCTGTCCCTTTGACTCCCTTTTCTAAGATGACAAGCAAGAACTCAGCTACAATTTTGTTTTAAATTTTCGGTCACCTGTCTAAGTTCAGCTTCTTGTAAATTGCTCTTGTAATTGATACAGCACTCATAGGCCTCCAGTAATTCGTGACGGTATGCCTGCATCAACAATAATATCCTAACTTCAGTTGCTGATGTAAACACTAACTTCACATATGAGAACAGTCACAACAGAAGTTCTCTAATTCTATCAAGGGCACCTGATTGATCTATAAATTCTTTAAACTCCCAAAAGAAAAGAAAAAAATAACCACAGATTACATAACAAAAAAAATGGATACTGCAATGCTGTACGGTTCTGTGCTAGAGAAAGATGAAATCAAAAATAATCCAAAGCCCTGTAAGCGTAACAAAACACTAATTTATACCCAAGTTCCAAAACCTGGATTGAAATTAGCCCTACCTCTATAAATGCTCTCTCTTGTATGGTCGTATTGTCCTTTCTTGCACCTTCTTCAAGCATCTCATGTAATGGTTCAAGTACTTTCAGCATTCCTTCAATGTTCTGTTCACCAAAATACAAGCGACTAGCTTCTTCTAGAGCTTCATGCCACATTTCATGCCAAAGTATAGAAACCCTGATAAGTTCATGTGATACAAGCTGCGCCTGTTTTTTGGTTGTCGTGGGAGTAGAGGAAAAGGGTCATCTATTAGCCCACCTTAAATGAAATATAATAAAATAAATCAACCAAGCAAAACACAATAAAATGAATAGTAACCTGATCGACAAGTGCACCACTGTGCTGGCGAACTTTATCAACCACCTCTTCAGCTGCAGCTCTCCGAAGGTTGCTTATTGATTTACATGCAACTAGAAGGGGGTACATAAGTGCCTGACAACATTTGGAAAAAAATAAAAACTATGCACTTAGTATGAATAATGGTAGAGAGACAAATGTCTGTAATACCGAATCCAAACTGAGTAGGTAAATTTGCGATCAAAAAGCTAACTATATTTTTTAATTTCCATCATAAATTCGTGATACAACTGAAGATTTAAAAGTTTAGATTAATGGAAAACTGCATACCTGTGGGTGGTTTTCTCCTATGCGGATGAGAAGAGACTGTATCAGTTCCCTCACAGTACGATTATTTGAATGTATCCTAGCAATTATTTGGGGCAACACAACAAGCCATGTGTTGATGCTGACATGACTGAATCCTCTTTCCAATGCTGCTTGGACGTCAGCCGTAGCTCCATGGTTGAACCATAACGTGAGAAGACGCAGTATGTCCTAAGAAAATGAACAGAAATGAATAATACCTCAACAAGATCAAGACAGATAACACGGTTTGGTAAATGAAACATGGAACCCATGGAAGCATGCACAGTTTACCTGTAAACTATCATCAACTCCTTTGGCATTAGCTGCACATGCTATAGAATGAAAATATCCAGTGACTGCAGCAACAACGAACTGCGAGGCAATTTGACCTCTTGAAATGTAATGAGACATCACTGCCGTATTGAATAACGCCCACGTGTGCCATGCCTTAGCCCATTTAGGAGCATAGATGGTAGATTTGCTAAATGCATCAAGAATTTCTGGAACAGAGCAAAATATTACCAAAGTGCTATGGTCAGACAGTTTGACTACACTTGCACTATTAAAAGTAACTAGAATTCACCTTGAATAGACCCATCATTCAATCCCGGAGAGAGTGCCCACTGCCATGTTCCCAGCTTGAGATTTACACGTGCCAGAAGTGGAACATTTATGCCCTTACCAGATACCATACTTGCCAGCATGTCAGATTGAGAATGTGGCACACTTGAGAGTTCCTTTGTCAGAATCTAGAAACAATTAATCAGATTAAGAGAAGAAACGGCATTGTCATTTAAGAAAAAAAATGCAAAAATGTAAGAAAGAGAACAAAAGCAGACAACGCAAGTAGCTAATACGAATATGCATACCTGCAGCTTGGTAAATGCCTCTTTGCGCTTATGTTCCTCTCCAAGTGACCACTGGTATTTTAGGTATCCAAGCATCACTTGTGGAGGTCCGTGATACTGCATGTTTTCTGGCGATACTTCTGGATCAAACTACAAAATAAGGAGGTCCCAAGTTAGAAAAAAAAAGAATAAAGCTGGCATAAAAAATCTTACAACCAAAAAGCAAAAGGGCAATACTGGCAAGAGCTTGAGCAGAGTGGACTTCGCCTGACTAATCCTCCCACTTTTCCGACAAAGCGAGGCAAACTTGATCCAAGTTTCAACATCTTCTGTAGGAGGTAGCACAAGTGCCCGAACAGCCAAAAGTGATTGCCACACCTGAACAGTATTCGAGAATACAAAGCATTAAAAATGGTACTATCATAAGAGCCCACTCCATAAGAATAAGAGTCCACTCCATAAAAATGTCATAGAGTTTCTTTGTTTGCTTATTGTATAGTTGTACCTATGATGACACACGCTTTGACTAAGAGTCTGAGAACGAGGCTACTTTCTTATAATTCAAAATATGAAAATAAATCAATCAAACCTTGATATATTAAAAATAACTACATAGGTTTCTTAGAAAGATTCATTTACTGAAGTCACCATAATGTTTCATACTTAGAATACCATATGACTCGTCATTCATTTCAGTGCAACTAACATGTAAATACGCTCAACTAACATTTAAATACCAGAAACAATTTACCTCCACATTACGCTTAGATCCCTGAATCCGCTGAGTCCACATGTTACGAATTAGGGCTCTCCGTTCTTCAGCAATGGTATTTCCCACAGGCAGCGTACAATATTCAATTACCTATTACATGAAGGGAAACATACATAAATAAGAAAGATTCATCATGTATATGTTAATGCATAATATGATCAAATTGAGATCTTGGCCGTTAGGGAGGGTGGCCAGGAGAAAAGATCTTGAATAAATTGAGATCTGACCTCCTCTAGTTCTGACAGTTGCTGGACACGAACCATATTGCTGTAAGCACGCTCATAGCTCTCCAAAACCTGCAGACTCGCAATTATAGACAAAATAGACGAAGTCAGAAACAAATTTTCACTCCACATGAGAAATACACAAGAACAACTAAGAAGGCAACCATAGCGATTATATTATGCTTTTACAAACAGGTACCAAAAGATGCATGTCCAAAAATGTTGTCTAAAAATTAATGCAACTAGTCTAATATGTTTTAAATATTTAGTTCTCTACTTCCAACAGACCAGGGCATTATGGAAAAGGCTAGCTACAAATATCCTTGCTAATTTACTTTTGATCTTTTATTCACAACAAATGATGCATAAAAATTATAAACAAAGTTAGTAAGTAAATGCTAATATGATTATGAAAAATTTACCAGCGCTGCAAGTTCTGTGGCAAGGCATTTTCTAGCTCTTTCAACATATTCCCGCGCCTCATCATACTAAAAAGGAAAAGACAAATAACCAAAGGCCCGCACTCACATAAATAAGTGTCAACAAAATATAGGTGCAAGCGTACCTTCGCCCTCCGAACTAACAGAACAGCCCTGAAGAATGTGCCATCCCTGCTTCCATCGCCACTAGAAGAAGGGCTTGCTAAACCCCTAAGCTTTGTTTCATCACCATCATCTAACCGAGAGACATATTCCGCCATTTGATCCCACTCTCCCATGTTCCACGCAGCATTTGCAGCCTAGAATAGGCGCAGAAAGACACAAGACATCCATGTAATAATGCAGACGTATCACCGAATATAGCATAAGCATAAGTAACCAACCAATGGTGCCATTTCCAGACGAGCAGATGGCTCAGCTGGACTCCAGTACTCTTTACAGAGATTGTTGAGCTCTTCCCATCGTGCAAGTGCAGCGAGACACCTTATTTGTCCTACATTATTGTCAATAAGCTACAAATTCAGGACATTATAATAAGGGGAAGGAAGATCATCACAACAAAACGGTATAGTCAATGTTCAACAGAAATATTAGCACTGGAAAAAAAAGCCTAAACAATAAGGAGATGAGTGTTAAGAGGGTGTACGGCACTTAATACTGTTTAAAAACTCAGAAAAACATAGAAGATAAACGCAGCCTTCACATAAACACCAAAACATTAAATAAAACTATCTAGATGAATAAAAGGATTCATATGGATAGATATCTGGAGCTTATGCACATTAAACAAATGCGTGTTCTGTCAACTATTATCTCAGAGCGAGAATGTTAGGAATGAAGACCCATCTTCTCTATGCATACTAGCTACTCACAGCCTGACAATGCATATCGACCCCAAAAAACTCATAAAACCTTAGATTCCACTTCGCGAAAAAACATTATATGGAAAAAAAAAACGAAATATTCCTAAAATCAGTCTTGTTTACCTAATGTGGCTTCTAATATAAGATGAGGATTAGATGTTTGCGATGCTTTCAAAGTGTACGCTTTCAGTGCATCATCCCATCGCTGCAGCTTCTCATACCTAGTAATAAACACTGTTACTGTTTTCGACTAACTGGGATAAAATAAGCTAGGAACCATGCACAATCTTGTGTCTGCACCCTATCTAGCAGAACCGGACGTAAGTGTATCAAGGTCGAGAAAAGTCGTGTTACCATGATTCTTTCAGTTGAACATCAAGGTGTTGTTGAGCATAGGTCAGTATGCCGACAGCAGCCTATGACAACAAATCCCAACTAATCAATAATGACACAGAACAAAGATGGTGAGGTGGTAGAAATAGGATAAAAACTTAACGCACCTCATGCTGGTGTAACTGATTATTTATGTGTATAAGAGCCTCGACAACAGCAACTGGGTTGGCATCCATCCTCCTCGACCGTGGACCTTCAAATTCCATCTCTTTATAATGCAAAGCTTTGGCAAAAACACGGCACTGTAAAGTTGAAAATCGCACCATTACCAAGAAAACGAGATGCATGTTTCAGATGAAAGGACAGAAGTGCCATATCATAGGAAATACATGACGCAAACCTTTTCAGCAAGAGCCCCCAGGAGACGGATATCAATGGGAAGAGGCTTCTCATCATGTTCCATAAACTCTGCCTAAGAAGAGTATTGAGAAAATCAAGCTCATGTGACAGTACCAAGCAACAAGATCAAACACAGAGGTCGATTCATTGTAATTCTAAAAGTTTGACTCAATATCCAACATCCCGTAATATAGGTTAAATGAAAACAGCTCAAGCAGAAACTCGGGCGCCAGTGTTCTTATAAGATAAAACAAAATCTAGGCATCATGTTTCCAAATGCTTAGAGATTGTTCAGTTGAAACAGAAGACGTGTTTTCCAGTAAAAAGACTAATTAGGTAGAACCACTAAGGAAATGGTGACCTAAGCAGATTTTGTACTGAACACACTGTATTCGCCTAGGCTTGAAACACTAGTACTCAATTAGCACAATGATTTTTCAATAGTTTAACAAAGAACGTACCAAATTGAGTAGTGTCGCCAAAATCTCAGGAGGGATATTTGGAGATGAAAACGCCATCTCCAAGCTCATAACTAACTTCTTCTGGCTAGCCTCATTCAGCTTTGCCCAGCAACTGACAAAACCAGCGGCAAACAATTCTCTCCCGACAAATGGCTGCAAAATACGGTCATTTTAAATGCATACCCTTATAAGGTGAGGAAAAGAAAGAGCTCGATGAAACACCTGCAACTGAGCAAGTTTTGCACAAGTTCTTAATGCTGGAGATGGAGACTGTTTAAGTAATTCAATACTAAAATGTCTCATCCATTCTTCCCAGTCTTCCTTGGTACTTCGTTGAGAAGCTTCTCCAGCTGTCCGTAGTCTACCATCATTAACCTGTTAGACAGATCGTCAAAAGCAAATAAGTAACAGTTAGCTCTTTTAAAACAAAGAAAGACCGAAGAAACTTCTACAATAGGATTGCGCTAGACCGAACACATATACAGTTTTTTCCCATAGAGTAATGTTAAGGAGTTACTGAAGCAGATGAATGTACGTTGTTATAGACACTAGACAGATAGGCACCCAGCAACAAAAGAATCAAGCGGGTTAAAAAAATCAGCCTTATTCAGCTAAGAAACCCTACTAGCCAATCACTCCCATTGTTTGTCTCCTCCACAATATGCTTACTAATCTTTGAACTAACAAGGAGACATACAATGAAGTCATACTAATAATTACTATGCCATCAACTAGAAAACTACCGACTAGAAAGTTCAACAATGTTACAGTACAATAATAAAAGTTTGACAACAAAAAGTTTACACATGGAGGATATGTGTGTATAAAACGAACACAAGAAAGATTACCTCATGTTTTTTGTCATTTCCTTCTTCAAAAGGATCGATCTCATTCTCAATTAAAGGATCCCTGATAACCTCAACTGGCAGTCGCCTACTTAACTGTTGAGTTGCTGTTGTAGCTACAATCAATGGTTCACGTCTCCGCCAACGAGCATGAATTTCTTCAAATTCTTTATGCTGCAAAACAATGTACAGTTAAATTTTATAAACAAATGTATATATACAAGAATGGATTTTGTTTCATGCAAGCTATGTAAGAAAATACACGACAGGTGAATTTAAAGCATTATTTTAAGTAGAAGAACGTAAAAAAAGACCCGTAAGCGATGCTTCAACAAAAGCATGTGAACTGATTCGATGAATATGGCAAAGTCCTCTCCAAGAGCATGAGCCAAACAGCATAGTGCATCCACAGCGTCCTTTCGCAACTCATCATTCTTCCTGAGAAGATAGCAAAATACCCATAAGAAAATTTACACTTGAAACATGAAATAACAATTCCATGAAAAACTATATACTCAAATCGACAATGGCAAATAAATTCCACGATATAAGGAATGCTTACTTGCATCTGCAGAGTTTCAAAAACAAATAAATCGGGCCACACAAATTTATAACTCGAGCAATTTTACCACTGATTGAAAAACAGATTTGTAACAGTAAGTAATCACAAAATGAAAGATAATTATAATAACTGATAATGATAATAATTAACTTATTTTCTGATAATGCCTTGCCAACGCTAGGATGTTATGGATGTTTCATTTCAAATCCACTATTCTTAACTAAATGAACCCAGTCATCTTAAAAAGTACCCCAGATAGTGACACAATGCCTAACTATTAAAGAAGCATTGTAGAAAGACCTTACGAAGAAGTAACCAATACACTGTTTTCTAAGTACAGACAATCAGCATGCCAAGAAATGCACAGATATGTTTCCAAAGAGATCGATTACAATTGTTGAGCTTTTCGAGTGTCATGAAGAGAAGAGGGAAACTCACCCATCTAATACTAGCTTCAAGTGATGCGCAAGAGCGGAGATATGACCAGTAACCTGAAGAAATGCAGATAATTAAAAGGTACAACAAGAAGATTAATATGTAACATTTCAAAGGATCAGCAACATAAAGAACTACAAATAATAAATCATTGAAACAACAGTACTAACCTGAACACACGGGATTACTCTTGTCAAAGTTTTGATGGCATCACGTCTTATAGCTACAGGAGCATCTACTTTGAACAATCGAATAAGGGCAGGTAGGAGTAAATGCATGTGCTCATCAAGTGTACCTGCACATACGCACTCTAAGGGTCAACCAAGGTTGAAAATCAAAACTATAGAGTAACAACTTGACTATTTAAAGATCATATATATATAAATGACTATGAGGATGCCAAAAGAAGAGAAGTTTACTGACCGCCAAACACTTCAAGTGTGTGAAGAATATCAGGAACATAGATGTAATCATTAAACCGCTCCGCATCACCTAATACTTGTATGAAACATGGAAGGATGACTGGTAGATAAGTTCTGAATTCATCATTAAGTGCCAAGCAAAGATGTTCCAATAAATGCAAAACCTGGTGATCAGCAAAAGAGACAAAGTACTCTCCATAACTTACATGCCCGTACAGCAATAAGAACATATCGCACTCTAGGCAGCATAAAACTTACCGGAAGACCACGAGAGGGGCGTACGGGGCCTGGCAAGGTGAAAGATGACCATAATTCAGAGACTAGTAAGAGCAGCTCTGGCAGATACTTCCGTATGTGCTGTAGACAGATAACATTAAGTGAAGAGTTACACAGAGTCATTCGTATTTTGGCCATTAACTACAAATGTTAATGTGGATATACCTGGCGCACAATGGAAACAAGAGTCCCAAGACCCCATGTAACGAAGTCCTTTAAGTTCTCATCAGAAGTGCGAACAGTGTGAAAAAGCTCAGGTAAAACCTTAAGGACAAATTAGCAGAAGTTACAAGGATGCATATAGTGCATAAACATAGCAATGAACCATCCCTACAGAATAATATAATTATAATAAAAAAAACAAAGTCACTTTAACTTAGGTCAAAGTTGAGAAATCTCAAATATCTGAAATCTCAAGTATCTGACGTCAAAGTCACCACAGCCATACAATTTAATTGAGCTCGGAAGTAACGTAGTAGGCATGCGTATTCCAAATGAAGGAACCCACAGATAGTAATAATAGTATTTCCATGAAAAGATATCAAAAGGTAAAACGAGATGTCACTGATTGAAAAGCTGCCAGAAATATATACCTTTGGCAAGTAAGGCACGCATCCCAATCCCATTGACTAACCTCGCAGAACAAAAGTGCGGTAAAGTTGTAACTTGTAACGTGTTCATTTTAATTTCATCGCAAGTATATCCTATAAACAATCAAAATGGCTTTAGTTACCTTGAAAATGATCATCAGAGACCTAACAACCCTTTTGTGGTAACTAAGAAGTGATGGATCTCTAAGAATTCGCATAAGGGAGTTGATAGCAACCTATAGCAATGACGAAAGTCATATGAGCACAATGAATACAGTTGCAAGATATTCACATGGGTTAAGAACTACCGTTGAGTAATAATCCTCAGATGTAGCAAATGATGGTCGGAGTTCCACAGGTAACTCATCAATCGGCGGAATAGGTTGACCTGAATCACCAGTACCGCGAGGAACTTCACCATGTGATCCTGATAAACTTTGTTGGTTACGTTTATGCACATGAGGATCCAAAGCGCCCATAATTCCCAGAACCTGTAGATAACCAATGTTTTGACATAAACGATGTTCAAGAATAGTCTAGCTCAGAAATTTAGTTATCTATAAACTACCTTGAGCACTTCTCGTCTGGTAGACCACACTAAGTCACCCTTCAGCAATTTCAAGAGTAAGCCAAGCAACAGCGGGTATTCCTTGTATGGAGTCACAACATACCTACATGACAATAGAAGGGGAGCCATAAATAAATTTGTACGGAAGATTGTGAATTTCTAGAACCCTCTTAATATTGTAGCAGTTATGTGCACAATGTATAGCATATGTGTTCCAATTTACTCCATACAATTTGCAAGTTGATCACCCACTACCCACAAGCATATCTACTACCTCGTCAGCATCAACAATACAGTTGATTATATCTATGCAGCTTAGTATACAGGTAGTGGTAAATCAATCTTTTTGCATGACAAAGAGAGAATAACAAGATATTGCAAGTTCTGACACCAAAAGAAAACATTCTGTCTCGAGGAATAATAATCCATCTCATGCAAGGCGAACAAGAAACTATCACAAGATCTGCCACGGATAGGACTACCTTGGGATTCTTCCCTTATTCTAGAACTGATAACTTCTAGCAGATTATTCGATAAACATGTAACAAATTTCTGTAAGCATAAACAGCCTCTGGATAGCGTAGGCTCCTAACTAGCCAATTAGAAAAAATAGAAGCACTGTATTCATGTCAAATGTTCACTTACAATCCATTATTTCCATCTAAATGTACCAGGCTTTCAGCAAATAAGATAGTGGTGTATTATTAGTTTACAGAACAATAGCATGCTCAAAGTCACTTAGCAACATTATCAAATAAAATACGAAATTTAGTTCCTAAGGAAGGTAAAAGTCTTTTACATACCCTGTACTTTGAACAACTTGACCAAGGGTAGAAACAGCCACCTCACGTTTTGATACAGCAGCTCCATCCATTAAAGCGTCAACAATCAAAGGCATTAGCTCAGGAATATATTGTCTCATTGCCAAGCCACCCTGAACAACCAACGGGAGAAAATAAAAATAAAAAACAGGGAAGAATATCTTAAGCCAAATCCAACAGTGACACTACTCTTTCATTTAAGAGACAAATAAAAGAAGAAAAAAGTAATCGCTAGGCCATTCAAATTTATGAATATGCTTTGCCAATACAGTTGGGAAGAGTCGAAATCAGACTGCAACTTCCACGTGCAGCAAAGGCACAGCTACATTTTTCCGACACTTAATAGAAACCACAAACTTACCACTCTTGCAAGATCCCCGACAGTTACGAGAACTCCAGTAACAATATTATTGTTAGCATTCACTCCAGTTCCTTCACTAAGTCTTGCAACAAGTGCCTGGAAAAAATAAAAGAATTACAGCCCCGTGAACTACAATAATAGGCATGTCATCTAAGAAGTGAAGAAAACACAGATCAAACCTTTTGCACAGGAGCAACATATGGAAGAATGAGCCGTTCACAATTTCGAACTAAACAGCCAAGGAGCTTCGCACTCTCTTCTCTGCACTTGTTATCTGCACTGCTTACGTTACAGTTGAAGTCAATGCAACAGATACTTGATAATAGGAACCAAATTTTCATATAATAACCAAAGAAATTTGCAGTTACCTCTGCTCAAGATAGGTTAACAGCTGTATAAGATGGCGACGAAGTGCTGGAAGAACGTATGCTGGATTTTTTTCGGATAACCTCCCAGCAACTGAGATGGCATATTCTCGGACAACAAGATCCTGTTGAAAAGTGACTCAAATATATGAACAATACATAACTAAACTGATAAAACAGCTAGGTGGAGTGAAACACAAGCCAAGCCTTCTATCAAGTTAACAAGGGCGTAACACGGATGCATTTCATGGATCCATCAACGTAATACATGCATTACATCCACAAATCAATGAACTACGTTAACTCAGCTGCCGTTTTCCAGCAGAACTTGATTAATTAAGACTGCTTTGTGAGAAAGAAGCTAAACAGTTGACCAAAAGTCCAGCTAAATCTGGGTATCAAGAAGTTATGTGTAAGGGTAATCAAGTAACTAACTTCATTAATTCACCAACTCTGTTCCAGAAAGCAACACAATTCATTGAAGTTCTGTGATACGGTAATTAAGTAACAAAATTCACACCAACGAGAAGCAAATAAGTATGACTTATGCTACCTTTTCAAACAAATAACATATCCATACCTCATCATTTAAGGAAGCGAAAATGGCAGTCAAACTTTCAGCCTGTGCTAGATAATCATCGAAACAGTGGTTGCCATATAAGGCAACGAAGATAGACTTGCGAACAGTTACATCGGCATCCGCAACAGCTGTCCTGAGAAGTTTCTCCACAATCTACAGAACCCAAACATCACCTCTTACGCGATTAGAAAAACTGGAACTGCTACTGGGATTGCAATTATAAATGACAACAAGAAACAGATGGCGAACTAGAATTCAAACTTGAAAACGTTAAAAAGAGCCCACTGTAGTAATAGAAAATGAAGACTAAAGACATGCAATAAGAAAAATATGTAATGGGCTTCAGTATTTATGTAAAACCTCTTCCACAAGGCGCCTTCGTCTTCCCCCAGCTCGAGTTGACCTGCTAGAGCCAAATTGTGCGATCCCAGATAAGGAATTTGCAACTAGTCTACAGCAACACAAAGCAGCATCTTTTCTTGTGGCTGCATCCTCATCATCTAAATAAACAACAACCGACTCCCGAGAAAATTCAAGAAGATCGTGCCCCTGCCAGAAATCAGAAACCCAGTAAATAAGTTTCATATTCATTAGAAATGCTATCAGCAAGTATCACTAACCTTGAAATTGAAACGAGCCAGAGTCTTCAGTGCTAGTTGAATTTGTGCTGAACAACTAGGTTCACTAGATTGTGGTGTCATGCTAACTGTACTACCTCGGACCTCGGTGGTAACAGGAGCCTCTGTTTGAGAATAATGAGATCTTGAAAGAACCAATGAAATGCAATCTAGAAGCCGATCTTGTACCGTTGGAAGCAACGAAGGAATGCTGAGACCCAAAATAATTTGTCAAGCATTGGAA
The DNA here is from genome assembly GCA_905132765.1 of Moricandia arvensis. Classification (NCBI taxonomy): domain Eukaryota; kingdom Viridiplantae; phylum Streptophyta; class Magnoliopsida; order Brassicales; family Brassicaceae; genus Moricandia; species Moricandia arvensis. The sequence goes on from CAJHQP010004045.1 coordinate 14,453, forward strand.
GTATACACATCAATGCAAGTAACAACATACTTCTACGGTGTAACGTTTACCTAAAGGTTATCTGATCAAGAGCTTCAACAAGGGTAGAAGAGAGACCAGAGGAAAACATCACATCTAGAAGATCTCGAACATGAGTTTCAACAGTGGGCCCCATTGCCTTTGCGATGTTACCAACACAAGCAACAGCTTCAAGCAAAGGTCTACCTTTACGTGGAGCAATCTACATGGAAAAGATAATCAAAGGACACCTCTTTATAGTCAGCTCACAAAAATGGACCAAAGAAAATGCTAAACACAAAAATAAACACATTCAGAAAACCAAATTGACCCACCGCTTCCCGCAGATGAGACGTAATTTTCGGCAAATAGTGGATAAGCTCACCATCCAAAGCACCAGCCATTTCCCCAAGGGCGATGAATCCACTGGCACGTTCAGACGGTATTTTTAACACAGTAAGGATATGATTCATGCATATCTGCAAGAAAGTAACTCAAATCACGTTTTACGCATAGATTTTGGTTTCAAAGAATCTCTCAATCACCTACCGTTAAATAGTTTGTAACAAAGCGATCACGAAGAAAATGAGCAATGCGAGGCAGCAACGAGGTGATGCTAAGGCGAACAAGGCGATCACGATGTTCAAGGAATCTGAGGACAATTTCAGCAACTTCTCTGTACCTAGACATCATGAACTCACCAGTATTCCTGTACAAGAACTCTAGCATTAAGTCATAAACCATAACACTAGATATACCATCAAATCAATCTCATGATAACAGACAATAATACAAGTTTTTGCCTACAAGAGTCATTTGTTGAGGTACACATACTATACATTGAGAGTGAAGAAAGAAAATAGATGAATATATATATTTTATTTAACAATGGAAACTAAAAGTAGAGAATTCACAGAGCATCATTGGAACAAAAACTTCTTCTAAGAGAATAAATTTGGGCTTGGGACTATTGTGCCTTAAGAATACAAATTCACTGCTGCATTTACCTCAATAGTTCCCCCACAGCAAGTAAAGAACCATGAATACTATGGACCGGAGCATTACTACCCAACCCATCCTGTGTAGCTTCAAACATTCGATAGTACCTGCAAAAGCCAGATGGAGAGAATATCACTTAACAAACAAGGAAAACTCGTGGCTAAATTAGAAGCACTGGGTAAGCAACAGTATATTCAAATCCAGTAGAAAGACTGTTTAGTCAATAGTCATTTGACAAAAGCTTCAAAACTATGTAGAACATTAAAGCAAGACAACCCAGCTACACAGGTTCGTTTCCAATCGAGAATATATCATGTTATATATGCTCGATAAGCATCACCACGGGGAGAAAATATAGTAAAAAGGTTAGTCCATTTTTGGGGCCGCGACACAAAAGCCAATGTAAGTCGCATTTACACAGTAAAAATGCAAAGTAGTATCACAAGATGACTTAGCACATAAACGAGAGTGAAACCACATAACATGATAAGATTGCAAATGAAAATATAGCAACAACAGGTTTTTCAAAATATCATAGCAAATATAGTACTGAACACCTAAGGACACTTAATCATTTTTAAGGAGAAAGGAATACCAACCATTGTACTCTCCATCGAGTCTCCCTTTTCTCAATAACTCGAAGGCAAGCACGTAAAGCTTCAACCGCTCGCTCTCGTACTTGCAACTGAGGATCCCTTAGTGCAAACCAGATGGCATCCACAAATTGAGGGACATGAACATTAAAGACAGTAGATGCATTTTCTGCCATCTCCTGCAATGTTGCAAGAACGTAGCCATGTCGTATTAATTTACTGGACTGGAAAGCTATCACTACCATTTTTTCCAAAAATCCTTACTCCAATTTATTTTTATGTAACCAAAAGAAAAACATAAAAGACATGCTTTTCTGAAGGGTGGTCTAAAGGACATGATACCTTTAAAATTAGAACAGCAGCGAAACGACGATGTTCCACCCTATCTCCGTGAAGCCAATCAAAAGCAGTTTTCATCTGTGAAAACAAAGAACCAATACTTGAGTACCTATAATCTAAACCAATGATAGAAAGGGGAAAGAAACAAAATCGTACCTGGAACTCCACTTCATCAGAAGTCATTGCTCCACCTGCCCGAGCAAGATGCCCCAACACTCTACTAGCAAGCACCAAGATTTCAGGCTCACGCTGTGACTCGAACACAGTCCTCATGTAACCCGCAAACCTAGACACATTTGTAGCATTCTCACCAAATCCAATCTCAGTCAACTCATCGATGGCTCTGAGTCCACCCATGTTTTTAGCCCCATCCTTACTCTCAATTAAATTACCAATCCTGTCATACAGTTTCTCCATGAACCTAGAGGAAGCTTCACCGCTTAGATCACGAACTGCTTCCTCTACATGTTTCCTAAACGCTAAAGAAGCTCCCTCCTAATACAACAAACAAACAAAACCCATCTCAATTTGCTAAAATCAGATACAGAAACCACACAATGTCGCATACTTATGAACCCAGCAATACATCAAACCTAAAGTTTCGAACTTTCTGTGAACAAGAACATAGATTCCTTCAGATAAGTCAAGAAAGCACGAGAATTTGTTCTGGGTTTCTTCGTTACCTTGGGATTACCATGGCTGCAAAGGTCAGCGATGATACGGTTAAGAGTGTCGAAGTTTCCGCCGCCAGAAGCGGGAGCTGCAGGGCCGCAGAAGCGGTGCGATTGCGACGGAGAAGCAAGGGATGCAGACCGTCCAGCCGCAAAAGATTGCGACGAGGAAGACATCCAGTCTCAAAAACCCTAATTGGTTCAAGGTATTAGAGAGAGTATGTACAGAGGAAGAGAGAGAGGTATCTTTAGCACAAAGTGCGTCAAAAAGAGATAGAAGCGGAGATCGCAGGAGAAAAGAAAAAAAGATCACTTTTTGCTAATTAATGTTCCGTTTTTTTTAATAAATTATATAAACTTTATTTTGTTTCAATACCCTTGTAGTTTCGGAAAAGAGAAAAAAAAATATTTAATGACTTGATTTACCCTTGTATTTTGAATCGTTGTAATAATAGTCTAGAGTTAATTAATACTCTTTTCATTTTATTTTTGTTGTTATTTTGGGTTTTTATACACATTAAACACATTTTATTTTATATATTTTCTATATAAACCATAATTTTTTATACATTTAGTCACATTTCAATTCACAGAAAAATAAAATAACATATAAAATTAATAAATTTTGCATAAAATTATAAAATAACATTTATTTTGAAACAAATTTTTTTCTCTATAACGACAGCTAAATTAAAACGAAGTGGGTATTAGGAGTTGATTACAATATAAAATATTTCTATTTCTTTTTTACATGATAAAGTATTTCAAAGGGAATGAATACTTTATGTCTGCCAAAAGTCAATTCTATCTTCAACCATCTAACTGAGTTTTGTAATTGAACCACTTTGTCTTTTATCACTATGGTGGTGGACAACTATAAACAATCATAGTCAATTTAAACCACATGTTTCTTCCCTCATTTAATTTAGTTTTGTACATTTTAGTCTTTATTTACTTAACTCTTTTATCTCTTCTTTTTTACTTTCTACCGACAATATTTTTCTTTAAAAAGAACTCTCCCTAGAGGTCATCGACGACATAACTCTAGATAGTCTTTGATTCAGATAAAGCTTCAGAAAATTGAAAGTAAGTTAAATATATCTCTTATCTAAGTGTTTAAAGTTTGTTTCTAAATGTTAGAATACAAGATTTTGTTAATCAATCGAGTTTTTTTTGGGGTGGTTCAGATGTTTGTGTAGTTGGTTAGCCTTGAAAAAGGTGGGACAAGGACCTACCTAAAAGGTTGTTTTCAACATATCAATTTCTAGTAACCGGCTGAACATCTACTTAAAAATCAATTATCTCGTCCTAAGAGGGATTTTATAACAATTGTCTGAACATCGTCAAGCCAAGAATATGCCATATCCATTTGGATTAGAATTGTGGATTGCCTATTGTGGTTAGGATGTATGTGGCCAGATGAAGTGAATATGTGAATGGCATTCCCATGTCTTTCATCTTCCATGATGACTCAGGTTACTGCTGATAACCAAACATAGTTAGGATGTTTCTAGTCAGGTGAATGTGAACATGCGGATGATATTTCCATAATTTTTTTGCCTTCTATTTACCTTTAAGATGTTAAAATCAAAGTCGCAGTATAAATAAAATGTATGTGATCGACAATGTTGTTAATGATAAAATAAAAGTCGTAGTATTTTGTAAAAATTAAATATTAATTGATATATAAGAACACGATTGAGAGTCAGTTTGATGGGATTATTAGTGTACATGTGAAAAAGTGAATAAGTATCGTGTTGAGGGTTGGTTGAATTGGTTGATGAGGTAACATGGACAATGCATAAAGTTTGAAAAATGTCTAGTTAGCTTTTGATTTTTGGGTGGTAGAGTGATGTGGTTTTGAATGACTTCTCACACATTCTCTCTTGGGGTGGATTATATACAATGATAAAAAGTGGAGCAGACTTAGAATTTATGTGAAGATGAATTGGTGGATGAGGTAACATGGACACAATAATAATCTGGAAGACATTCATGTTATGTGGTTCGTGCACAAATAGGTTACATTTTCAATGTTTTTTGTTAACATTCTATTATCCATGTTCATGTATCCACATTCTTTTAATCATATGTTTAATCATTCGTACCTTGAATCAAAAATATATCTCTAGGCAAACATTTAAGGTTACAAGAGACCTTAACCAAACATCATCATACTTTTACTTTATCGTCACCATTCTTATGAAAGGTCCAAATTACATAGGTTGGGTTCACAAAATGAAGACTTTTCCTTCATAGTTACGGACTTATGAACTTACTTTGCTTTTGTTTTACAAATCCAACTAAATGCGATATCATATTCTTTGTAGTTAAGCTCAGAGAGTATTATTCGCGAATTTGGAAAAAAAAAATTTCATTAGATAAAAACATCAAAGGATGTCCAGTAATAATATATATCAACTATGATTAATTTTGTGTGTGGAAACAATAACTTATGGTATGTGTATATGTCCATGTGGATGGGCTCCAATGTCCATCTAATGCTAGGTATTTGTCCAGTGGATGGGCGTCTAATGTACATCCGAACATTAACTAACCATCTTTATTACATTCATGTGGTAGTTATCTCAAAGAACTCACATCTATCAACATCAATTAAAGGATAACAAATAGCTAGAGCGTAACAAATCAAACGAATCACATGTGCACACATAACACAGTCTCATAACTAAAACTTGATAAAACATTGCTTAATGATATCAAACAAAGTTCAATCAGTAAAGAAGTTATATGTAAAACTCAGTACTCTTAATTTTGTGTATCTTTGTAGCTCAACGCCATCATATTATCCAACATTTATGAAGTATTTGTTTTAAGAGCTCTTATTATGTTTTTTTGCAATTGTTCAAATTGATGAGAACCGATATATAATAACTCTCATAAAAACTCTAAACTCGCTCGGGCTTGTTTTTCTATGGGAAGTGAACTAAGGGGTGGTTTTCTATTTATAGGCTGACGAATGAGCTTATAGGAGGGTTTTGGTCGTGCATGGCAAGCATGAGGTATCTCTGCCTCCCAAACCAACCAATAGGAGGAAGCCTGGTGTTAAAGCCACAATTTTGGCCAGTAAAACCAAGCTTTGTGGCCATACACCAAACCATCCAATAGGAATGAGACAAGAGATGATTGGTAGTGGTCCATTCAAGGAGCCACACATGTTCAGCTGCTTGAGGAGGCAAGCAAACAACTGCATCCTCCGAAAGTTTCTGTACACGCTCAATACGTCGTAAATGAACCCGAATGGGCCTGGTTCAATCTTGAACGTGTTGTAAGCTGATCCGGGCTGTCAAAAATGTTTATCCTTGACCAAAACCTTTAATCCTCAGACCCAAAACATTTCTAGACTAAGTCTAAGTCGTTCCTATCTTAAGGCCCTATAATAAATTTTTGGTTAATTTCTCTTCCGACTAGGACGTTCTAGGCCGAACCGCAAGCATCTTCAATCTAAATTTCCTGAAGAATTTATTTCTTCAGCTGGAAAACCATTCTAATACTTTCTAATATTTTCTTATGTACCTTGGAATCCAAAGCCATCCATTGAAACATATTAGCCCGACTTCCGCTTGACTGAATAATTTTATTGGCCGTTACATGATTTTTCCCATGTCTTTGTTTTATTCTTTAGTGAGGGTTACTACATGGTGGCTAAGGCTGGTCTCTGGAGAGTTGATGAGGCTGAGAGGGTTGTATGGTGTTTGGAGCCGGCTTTGAGGGTGGGGATATGGCAGATCTAACTTCCCCCTTCCTAGACCTGGTTGTTGTCCTCGGTGGTGGTGGCGCGTGAGGGTAGATTTGAGGTCTCCTCTATGGTGTTCTCCTGATTATATTATCCCAAAGTTTCTTTGTTGTGGAGAGGAATTTTTGGTGTTCCTCTAAGCAGTGTTTTGGTGTCTTGCTTCGGTTCTTGGTTTGGCTGATGCTCAAGGGAGATGGCGGTCTCTGAATATCGGTATGTGCATTGTGGTTGAGGTGCTCGTGTGGTGATCTCCTCCCTGTGGTTTTCGTTTGGAGCTTAAGGCAAACGATTCATTATGTCGTCTATGGCAGATGAAGCTCATTCCTGGCGGTTGCTCTATCTTTGTTGGCTCCTCATGTTTCCTAATTTGCTACCATTGTGTCTTTTTTTAGCTTGGAGGGTGTGTGGTGCATCTGTGTTTTCGGCGACCAAAGGTATTGCAATCCCTCTCCCCATTGTCTGGTGTTATTGTGCGTCATAGACTGTATTGGTTACGAAAATGATGAAGTCATCGGGATCCATTTACTCTGGCAGGAAGGAAACTAAGATACTGACGGTCTCTTAAGCTCGAGAAGACGCCGACAACGTGGATAAAACCCGTTAATTCCACTTTCTTGGGCTACTTCTCCTAGGGCTGCAAACGGTGAACGATTTCGTGGATATTGGAATCAAAATTTCTCTCGATCTTCGTGAGTATGTGCTACAAGCAGAAAATGCCTCTGAGTGTAAAGTAAACTCAAAAATTGACCTATTATGTAATCAACTCACATAAAGATTAGAGAGTTTTAGAAACAGAAATGATACATTTACTTGCAGCTATTTGACAGAAAATGAGCGAAAGTTTTTAATTTTCTGTATATAAGAAAACAAAAATTTCAATTAGATTACAAAGTTCGATATTGAAGACTTCTTTAAAAAAAGTTAGTGCATTACAATTTAGCAGACTTCTAAATGCTAGTGCATTGCAATTTAGTAGACTTTTTGAAGAAGTCTCCTAAATCTAAGTTTACCATACGCTCCGAAAGATTTATAAAGAAGTATGCTAGTGCATATACTTCAAGAAAACATGTGTATAACGACAACTAATTTTGTTTTAAAATGGATATTACGACAAATATAATGACGAATTGTAATCCGTTGCTAATTGTTCGACATAACTAAAGAATCGACGTAATTTTGTTGTAAAATTTACGATGAATGATTTTCTCGTAAATAAGTAGTAAGACATTTCATTGTAAAGTAGAAGTACTTTTATGTTGTCATAAAGGACTCGTAATGTGTCATAATTGGCCATTACATTTGTAAGTAATCATGTGTTACATAGATGTAAAATTAACAACAAATTAACAACAAATTAACAACATTTTGCATTGTTAAATCGTCGTAAAATGTAACGAAGATATAAAAACAAATGGTCTTGTAACTTTTTTGTTAATTTTACAACAAGTTAACGAGTATGTCTTTGATAATTCATCCTAAAGTTAACAACAAATTTACAATGTTGCGTTTTTATTAAAAAATATAAATATTTATAAAAAATAATTTTTAACATAAAAAATTCAAAATAGAAAATAAATAAAAAAAAGAATATTTTAAAATATAATAAAAATCTAAAATATTTATAAAATAAAAAAAATAGCGGTTGAGATCCTGGAAGAGTTTTGAGCTGATGACATCGGTGCTTTGCTTCAGTTCAGCCTGCTCATCTGATGTGTGTTAAGGTGGATCTGGAATCTTGAGGTTGTGGAGCTTAAGTTCCAGGATCTGCTTCATCTCAAGGTTTCCAACAACAAAGACGTCTAACAAACTCCCCATGGATTTGAGGCTTGCTTTCGTCATTTTTTAAATCTTGAAGGTTCAGCTATGGGTTTGCCCTTTTGTTTGCCATTTCGTGAAGGTTCAACTATGTGAAAAGCTATTCAGTATTATTAATTTTAAAATTTAAATGATTTAGAATTTTTTGTATTTACATTATTTCAATTTATTTTCAATCAAAATTTTTTTATAAATTAATTTTAAGAGTAAATATTTATTTTCTCGAGAAAATTTCGCAAACCTATGATGGTAAAAGTGTATACAGTTTTGATGTTTATAATTTCTCTACCCTCTTAAGTTACTTATATATTTTATTGAATTTGGAGTATAGATTTGTATTCAAATTCAAGTTTTGAATTAGTTTTAGCAAGTTATCCTTTATATTTTCCTCTAAAATAAATGAACTTTATTATAAATATAAATGTCACTTTGATGTATGTTTTTTGGGGGGAAAATAACATTACACAAAATTCTATTATAGAGATACATTAGAAAATTAGAAAAAATTTGCCTCTATAATATAATTCTTATAATTTAAAGGAAAAAATATAGAAGTGAGTTTGAAATGCTCTTAGCTAGAGTTTAACTTGTTCCCCTTGGTCGAGTTTGATTGTGATTTGTAAACATAAGATGTCAATACCCATACTTCCCTATCACTTATTATTTGTTATATCTCTCTTGTGGAAGGGTTCAAATGAGAATTGGTAGCACGAATCAATTAAGAAAGAAAATAAAACGAAAATTTTGAAAACGACTAAGGGTGAACGAGTAAAAAAAACTGTTTCTTGCAGTTGTCAGTCTTAACCTGTCTAGAGAATACATTTTCCAAGCTATTAACAAACATAAATAAACAAAGAATTTCAAAAAAAAACAAGAAAAAAAAAGCACTGTAGAGGTAATCCTAATTTTCATTTTTTGTTTGTTAATTCCCGTATTAAAATGAAGGAACTCAATTGATCTCATTTGACGTTTTAACAGCCTCAAACTTTTATTAGAAGTAGCTAAATATATTGACAAAGAAAAAGCTTATCTAAACGATTCAACCCAATAGATCAGAGGGCCGAGAACACCAAGGGTAAGAGCATCATTATCCCTAAGAACCCTTTAAGGGTTCTTAGTTTTTTTTTTTCTTTTTGGTCTGTTTTTTTTAAAAAAAAAAAAAGGAAAAACCAATTGCGGGCCGCCACATGTCAGTGGGGCCCGCGAACAGTGCAAGAACTTCTTAAGAACTGGCTCTTGCAGAAGAACTTTAAGAGCTGAGTTCTTAAGAAAACAGTGGGCCCCACGCTAAGAACCCTGGCTAAGAGTCAGGGATAATGATGCTCTAAGTGGCTATGCATTCAACCTCTTTTGCGCCTCTAAGACGTCAAAGATTCAAACCCGTCTCTTCAATACGAGATTACAATGTTAATGGCTTTTGACCGCGAAGCAAACAATCAATATATTCCTCTAAGAACTCATCAAAATTCAATACATTTTTTTTAAATAGGTTTATATTTGTAACGCCTCGACCGCTTTCACTAGTGGGTCCTCACGCACGCTCACATGTTGGCTATACCACCTAGACGATGACCGGTTTGCTAAATTTTGAAGAATTTCGAAAACTTGTTTATTGACAATGAAATCGTTATATGATATTTTTCGTGATTTGATCTCAGTCACACAGCATTGTGAATCATTTTCTATTAGATCATTTATCATTCAAATACTACATCTCAAGCACGATTAATTCTAAAATTCTATTTGGACAAATGAGTTAAATATAAGTGCATCTGGTAACATATGTAATTAAATCAATTAAATTATATACACTAGAAATCAGAAACATTACAATGCTAGTGTTAATTGTTTGGGTTGAAAGGATGTAAGTTCATACCCATTCTTTTGAACTCATTATTAGAATGCATCATATGCTCGCATGTGATGATGACTCCTTAGAATTCAATCCGCGCAGGGTGAATTCATGGTTCCTTAATATCGTGATCCACACTGTCTACATCCACTTGGCTGCATTCACCCCTTCTGTATTTTCTTTACATTCAATCTATCGTTTCTTGAAAAATAAATTATATAGAGATTGGTACAAGTAATGAGAGTTTGTACTACCCTATGAATGTCCCACTTGACGTTGTAAGCGGCGGAGAATCACATCCATGCACATGCATTTACCGTATGCAAACAAAGAAACATTTCTATTAGAATTTATACACTTTTCAAACAGAAAATATACAGATGGTACGTCCCATCTAGAAAAAAGAAAACGAATATGCTAATTTACTATAGAACTAGTTAACAAATTTTTTTAACTAGGGTTTATAATCTACAAAAATTGTTATCTACTTTTTTCACTTGCAGTTTAAGAACTGGTTTTATTTGAGACTTCTGCTTATTTTATTTTCTGTTTAGACCAAATAGATCTACCTAATGTTTGCTTAATAGTGATAAAGTCATGATAACACTTTTTATATATCAGTTTACTTCACCATAAAACAACATTTTATGATTACACTTTAAAAAGAAAAGTCAATTCTCCAATGTCAAAGTTTCCAAGAACCACTAGCTAACCTCTCATGCAAACACTGCCTATATAAGTGAGACCCAACTCCTCATACTTACACACAACACAAACGATATATACTTTCCTCTTAACACAAACATCAACGAATCAAAAGTTTGATAATGAATACTTTCACAGCCACACCACTTCTAATCGTTGCGATTAGCGTTTTGCTTATTGCATCCAGCGTTCAAAGCACTGAACAACAAGACTTCTTAAACACTCACAACGCCGCACGCTCTCAGGTCGGAGTACCGAACCTTGTATGGGACGCAACAGTGGCGAGCTACGCAGTTAACTACGCAAACTCTAGAAAATCCGACTGCAACCTCGTCCACTCGACCGGACCATATGGAGAAAACCTAGCCAAGGGGAGTAGCAGCTCGTTCTCGGCCATCTCAGCCGTGAATCTTTGGGTCGCTGAGAAGCCTTACTACAACTACACTACCAATTCTTGCACAGGTATATACAACACAAACACTTCGTATCCCATTATTTTAACAAGGGTATATTATAACAAGGGTGAATATTATTAAAAGAGAAATATATACCCTAAAATAGGTCTAAAAATATTTTTGTAACCAAAATAACATTTGAAGAAAAAAAAATGATTAAAATAGACTTTATTAAAAGGTTATGGACTGAGATTTTGGAGATGAGCTTTAAAATTAAAAATAAAATAAAATAAATATTATTTAAAAAAAAAGAGAGTCTATTTTGGTCTCTTTTTTGAGATCTATTTTTGTGACAAAACTTAAAAATGGTAATTTGAGAAATTTGGCCGTATTAAAATAACAGGTGGAAAACAATGCTTGCATTACACACAAGTGGTGTGGAGCGAGTCAGTGAAGTTAGGGTGCGCTAGGGTTCAATGCACCAATGGTTGGTGGTTCGTGACATGTAACTATGACACACCCGGGAATTACATCGGAGAATACCCTTACTAATCTTGACACTAATATGATTAACATAATATATATACATAAAAATATTTATGAATAAGGTTGATTTGAAGTTCTGCTTTGTAAGAAAATAAATCTCTTTCAGTTTCAGGATGTAGTAACTTATGACTTTCACATAAAGAGGTTGTAAGGTTTACCATCCTTTTACAATTAATCAAATGTTGTTTCTTTGCAATTTAAATTATGTATCGAGAATGTTTGTCCTACTCGTAAATGTTATTAATATCCTTTCTATCCGTATATTTATTTACATGTAAGCGAAATGGCTGGAAAACCAAGCTTGGAATTTACATTTAGTTTGAGTTAAAATATTTAGATCATTTTTCAATTTGTCATGCTAATCTTTTCTCTGTATCGTTCCAATTCTATTGGATATTTCCGAGTCCGAAGGGACTATAATTCTTATTTACAACTTTTATAAGGATTAAATTCAATCTCAAGACTATTTTAGTTTAACGTCTGAGATTTATATCCTAAACAAGACTAAAGAAGATTATCCAATCTATATATCTCTCTTATCCTCCAATTTAATATATTAAAACAGAGTCCTATTTGAAAGTTACCTTGACATATTTTTTTTTGGACTTATTGAAAAATGTTGTGACTTATCTATTAACTAACATGTATATTGGAATGTTTAGAAACATAGATAGTAGACTAAATAAAGAATGTTTGGAAACAATGATAACAGATTAAATATTTTCTTCTATTTACACATTTAGTCATCCCATTTCTTTCTTATTTACAGATTCTTCCAATATTATTTAAAATAATATATTTAAATTAATTAATTTCAATGAGTTGTTATTTCTTTGTCGTGAAAAAAGCAATCTCGAAATATATAGTGTATCTTATATAAAACTATCTATAAATATAATATTAATTAATTTCTATAAATAAAATATAAAAGTTTTGAGAGTTTAATTTTCAGAAAAATATGTTTTAAATATCGATCTCCTCTTAGAATAATAATTAAAAATCTAAAAATATACATGTACACGAATATAAGAAATATTGTGATCAGTTGCACCTGTTTCAGTTGGAAAATAGAAATACCGAATATTTTTATACTAAAATCTACCTAATATTGCAAACAGTTGAACAAATATTTATGATTTCCATATATTTTTAATGCATATCTTCCTAATTTTTGTAACAATTTATTGATAATACATATCCGTCCTTTACTCTAATCATTTCCCCCTATGATATAAGAAATACTTGATTTCTAAATGATATTAACATAAATATATAAATTATATTTGATTTATAAAATGTCGGAATACACAATTTTTGAAGTATCAAATAGTTAACTTTTGATTTAATAATATTAGATATTAGATATAATAGATTTTTTGAACTTGGCATGTTTTGATAATCATCAATTAGGAACCAAATAAAATAGTCTATTTTTTGAACCTATTAGATTTGGAATTTAAATATATTAGATATTAGATATAATAGATTTTTCAAACAATCACGATTTTGATAATCAATCAATTAGGAACCAATTTTTTTTCCAGAATATTCTTCAACTCAATATATCATATTTATAATTTGATAACAAAATTTTCAATCCTTTTAACACGTATGCAACACCCACCGAATATTTTGGGTATATAAATATGGTATCATAATCTATTACAATAAAATCTGTTGAAAAAGAATCTAATAAAATCTTACTTAAAATTTAAATATTTTTATAAAATTATATATTAATAAATTTCGTGATTAGTAATATAATATTATTATAAATCAATTTTAACTAAGTTTTTATAATAAAACAGGAAAATAAAATTCTACACTATTTTTTATAAATTTTATAAATACATTCTTTATTATATGAATATAGCAGTGTTACATTAGTTAAATATGGTAAAATTATATTAAATAGGTAAATTAACAAATTTTAAAATTGTATCTACTATTAACAAATAGTAATTGGACCATTTCAAAAATTAGTTAATATGACATATTTAATTATTTACATTAATAATAAACCAACTAAAGATTTGAATTTTATTTTTAAATTATAACAAAATCTGTTGAGAAAGAATCTAACAAAATTTTACTTAAGAATTTAAATATTTTTATAAAATAATACATTAATAAATTTCGTAATTAGTTATATAACATTATTATAAATCAATGTTAACTAAAATTTTATTATAAACAAGAAAATAAAAATTCTACTATTTTGTATAAATTCTATAAATATATTCTGGATTATATGAAAATAGAAGTGTTACATGAATTAAATATGATAAAATTGTATTAAATAGGTAAATTAACAAATTTTAAATTGTAAAGTTTTTCATTTAAATAAATCATCATTCATCATTAAAATAGGCCAAAATTCATAAAATGTATAATAGCTTTATACAAAATAAATGTATTAACATATGTTAAACTTATATATCTACAAATTTTTATTTATATTGAAACTCTCAACAATATATTGTTTAAAATGTTTGTATACAAAAATATAATAAACTTTAATTCATATACTATTTGTTTAAAATTTCAATAGAAAACTATGGTATTTTAGCAACTCAATTTAAATATTAATGACAAATCAAATTTTAATTTAATATTTTTTTTTAATTATAAAAAATATGTTGGGAATTTTCTTTTAAATAGTACCAAACTTCAAATATCTTATGTATAAAATAATAGATTAGATGTAGTAACAAAAAATGAAAAATTAATTTGATGTTCCAAACTCAAAAATAGTTGTGTAATTTTCTAAAGTTTTTTTGACAAATATAAAATTTTGAAAATAAATATTTACACTCAAAATAATAACATTGCAAAATCTACAAAAGATAAAATCGTGGATAATAAACAATAAAGTTTTGAAATGCACCACGAAAAAACTATTTGAATATGCTGTAAAAATTAAAGCAATGAAGTCTTAATTTATCATGTATCAATAAATTTTAATAAAATAATATGATAGATACTACTATGTATAAAATTTACTAAAAAATAGATCTTTATTATTTAAACAAAACAGTGTTTTTACTTATAAATTCTGTAAAACACTAAAATGATATATGTTAAAGTATATTTTCTTATACATATTAAATAGACTTCTTTTAAATAATATAAATAAATAAAATTTAAAATAATGCAAAATGTATAAATTAAAGAAAAAAACATAATTTGAAAGAGATTCTTTATTTGATTATTTCATATGGTTATTTTATTGTATCTAACTCGAAAATATATTAGTAAGTAATAAAAATTAATAACAAATTAAAATGTTTTAAACGAAGCACTATATATTAATAATGTTGAAGAAGAAATATAAAAAAAAATTATAGAGTTATACAATATATAACACTAAATTAAAAATTATATAATTAAAATATTTGTAATAATATCAAATACATTTATAAAATAGAAAAATATCTGCACGGACGTGCGGGTTAAAATCTAGTTTAGAGTAAAAAGTACTCCTTTATAGGAAAAAGTTATCTCACATCGTTAACCCTAACTATATCTTCTTATCATTTTATATTAGTTGGATAAAATGATTCTTTATTTTAATATATCTGAAAATCTAAAACTTTACATCATTTTTTTCTTATTTTGAATATATCTTCACGTTCTGTAAATCAAAAAGTTACATAATCTAACAAAATAAAACATCATGTTTTAAAAAGAGAAATTTACCAATATGTCAAAATTCTAAGAATACATAACAGCTTCTCATGATTTGTCTTTAATAACATCAAAATGTATAGTATCATAACAGCAAAGGATTAATCAGAAGTATAGTGCTCTTCTCCCTATGTAAGTCATGTTTCAATCAAATGTATGTGTACTCTTCTTCTCCCTAATAACTTCTAAAAACTGTATGACGTACAAATATAACTTTTATGTTAATTAGATTGCAAACCCTTCCAAAAAAAAGTTACGTTATAGATGTGAGTTCAATATATGTTATTTAACAGACAACAAAGACAGTTTGGCCGAATGATTAAAAAATGATTTTAAAATATTTTTTTTTCGAATTTGAAACATATAGAATTTAAATATTTACCCATGTGTTCACTGATCCAAAGGGGGGGGGGTTGGGTTTAGTTTTGATCGCTTTGGAACCCTTTTATGTTTTTACGATTTTAATATTAATGCGTCATTTTGGATTATGTATTACATTAATTTAATTCTAGGAATAAATTTTGGGTTACATACTTACATTAATTATATGCGTTAAGCATCGCGTAAACTATCCTTTTAGAGTTAATGTTTCTAGTGTCCTCGGGTGAAAAATTTAAAGATAAAATGTCCCCACTTTTTTCTTTTAATTTTATATATCAAACGAAAAATCATAAAATTAAACTCGAAACGTTAATATTTTTTATTTGATTTATAGAATTTGATAAAAATATTTCAAAAATCAAAAAACTGTTTTTTTATATTTTTTCGAAAATCATCAAAATATGATTAAAAAATGATTTTAAAATATTTTTTTTTCGAATTTGAAACATATAGAATTTAAATATTTACCCATGTGTTCACTGATCCAAAGGGGAGTTGGGTTTAGTTTTGATCGCTTTGGAATGATTTATTTGGAGTTTTCATTAAATGGGGAAGGGTATGAAGATTAGTGAAGGGTATAAGAGTTTTAAATTTTTCACCCGAGGGTATTAGAGATGATGGCTCATCCTTTTACCCCTAATAAACGATGTCGTATAGGACCTTGAGAGTTGAAACTGTGACCAACTCTCTCACTATTGTACCGTAACAGGTCTTTATTACAAGTCTCACAAAAGAAAACACTTCAAAGAGAAAAGATAACACCATTGAGTAAGAAGAAGATCATTAGCATCAGGTTTCCTTCTTCTCAACCTTGACAAGGATCGATATCAACCATCCAGCCTTTTGTATCTTCAACAAGACCTGTCTGAATACTCGTCAACATAGAGTGAAGCTTCTTAGACAACGCCTCTTCTCCTGTCCTGTATTTTACCCTGCAACCCGAAACCAACATTAAGTATGTTGATGAAACGGTCTTAGTATGTAACAACTTAACCACTCACTTCTTGTCATGGAAGGTCACGGTTTCAACAGCTTTAACAACCACTGCAGTTCCAGTACAGAACACTTCTTCTGCATCTAATAACTCATCCACAGAAACATCACGTTCTTGAACCTGTGGAACATTTTTGAGATCTTTGAATCTTGATTTCATAAAGAAAAATGTCTATACGAAAAGTTTTATTATGTGTTGGAACCTGGTAGCCGATGTCACGAGCTAGCTCGCTTATGCTTTTCCTTGTGATTCCTGGTAAAATGGTTCCTGAAGTCGGTGGAGTGGACACAATGTTCCCCTATGAAAACAACAAATCATTACTTTGGCATGGGCGTTTTTACCCCAAGTCGAAGTCTCTACCTAAATCCGAACAGAAGAAACCGAAACCATATCCGAACTGTTACATAAAATTATCCGAATGGAACTTATGAGTTTAGTACTTTGGGGTTTGGATATAACTTGAACCGAACCGAACCGAAATCCGAACTAAGATCCGAAGATATCCAAAACTAGTTAAATATATTAATGTTTTTATATATATTAAGGTTATTTAGATATTTTAAGATATTCAAAAGACTTTGTACTTTGTTTCATTAGTTATTTGAGTACTTTTTAGTTAGTTTAGATAAATTGTCAATTTTTCAAACTTTAAAAATATATTTTTGGACTATTTCAAAGAAATGTTACAATCCGAACCGAGCCCGTCCCGCTAATTTGTAAAAACCTGAATGGGAATTATGAGCATAGTACCGAAAACCCGAAAATCCGAATCAACTAGGCCTATAATTACTAATTAATGTGTTTATGCAAGGTTGAGACTTTCTATCGTATATGAATGTACCTTGAGGATGAAGATGTTACATGCAGACGCCTCTTCGATGTTTCTGCCAGTTGCAGCATCTAGGAACAAGACATCAGTGAAACCTGATGACTTTGCTTCTACCAACGATTTCATAACCTTTCAAATTTTACAATACAAGACAAAATCAGAAAAAATAGATATTCCAATAACCATGTTGCTATGGACTATATAATATAACTTACTGGAGAATAGTTTGTGCAACTCTTGACACCACCCGTCCCACCAGAATGAGCTCTGTGATGCTTATGATCAACTTTAAGGTTCAGACCTGAGCTTGCCTAGAAGACAGACAAACACTCAGGTTAAGCAGTCTCAACTTAAAAAAAAAGAAGAGTCTTTACGCAGAGTTTATTTCATTGAGTATTCAAAACAGCAACACACACAACATAAACTCACCTTATGGTAGTCTCCTACAGGAGATGCGTAGATGAGGAACGTGTACTCAGGTGATGGAGCTACTCCAAGGTTAGCGCCACTCCCTATAAGCAGAGGCCTTATATACAAAGCTCCTTTACCCGGAGGAGGAACCTTAAAACCATAACACTCTTTAGGAACTTCTAGAGATCAGAATCAAACTGAATAGAGAATCATATGTAACATATAGTCCATACCCATTTCTTGTTGGCAAGCACAGTTTGCTTGACTGCTTCGACGAAGTGTTCCACAGAAGGTGATGCCATACAAAGCCTTTCTGCACCATCTTGCATACGAAGAGCGTTTTCGTGAGGCCGGAACAGAAGAATCCTGTCGTCTTCTGTCCTGTAAGCTTTCAGACCTTCAAATAGTCCCTACAAATCCAAAACAATATCAAAAGGGTATCTCTCAAACTCTCATACATACATGTATAAACACTAAAGTTCTAAGCTTTTGCTCGCTTATACACTAAAATCAAACACACAACTTCACAAAATCTATGAAGCTACAAGCCAACTAAAGGGTTTTAGTTTCTGAAAAATCCTGCTCCAGTTACACCCAAAAGTCCTATGATACAGTGAGATCAGGCAAGCTTGTACAACCATGTTTGGTTTTAAGATCAGAACAAAGGTCAAAAGTGATTATAAGAGTTAAGAGAGAGGGAAGAGAACCTGGCCATAGTTGAGAATAGGACAACAAGGGCTGATAGAGATGTCACCATAAGGAACAATGTTCCCTTCTGAAAAACTCTCTCCTTGACTGCACTTGGACACATACATGCAATCTGTTGGGGTCAGAGCGAATCCAAGCTCTTCCCATTTCACATTCGCATATTTTTCATCCCCTTCACTGTTTAAATACAACATACATAATATCAATAGATTGGGAACATTAGTAACAAAAAAAAAATTGATTTTTCAATACAGAGTTAGGTTTGATGTTTTTGTTGGACCTTGTACGAAGAGGTGACGACGAAGAAGGTTGAACAGATGGAGCCATGGAAGGAGGCAGAGAGAGAAAACAGTGAGTGAAGTGGAGAGAGAGAGAGAGAACGAGGCATGTTGGAGATTGTTGGAGAGGTCACGTGCTTTTAAGAGCGGCGTCACTATATAGGGACCACAAATGAAAACAAACCCGGACCACAAATGAAAACAAACCCTTTTGTCTCGTTTTTTTAATGTCTTTTGTTTTATAGTAGGAACTAGATTTTAATCTAAATGTCCGCAAAAATATTTATATATGAATTTTATGAGAAATTAATAAAATATTTATTATTATTTAATGTTTTGTATTTTGTAATTTAATATGTCTTGTTTGATATTATTAATATATAGTTATATATAAATTTATTTTTATGAAACAACATATATTAATATATAATTTATATGTATTTTAAAATTAATAATTAAAAGATTTTATAAGATTTTGTTAAAGATAAAAAGTATTAAAAAATAAATAGTGTTATAGTAGAATATTCTTATGCGTGATAGTATATTTTGTTCAAATGATCTATATAAAATATTTAATATAACTAAAATTATTAATGAAATAGTCGAATAACTTTTAAATAAAAATAAGATTCTATTTTAATATATTAAATCTTCAACTATGTCTTAAATGCTCGATGGCTAAATGGTAAAGAGTAAAGACTAACATAAAGTGGCCGTTCTTTGTTGAACAAAACGTAACCTGTCGTCCGGTGTATATTTCCATCGCTATCCTTAACGTTGTCGTTGCTCTCATTGTCGGTCATTTTACAGAGGGAAGTGGCTGAGATGCTAGAGGTGCTAAGCAATTTATTAAGATTTAAAAAAAAAAAAAATTTGGGAGTTTTTTGTATGTATTTAGTGATCCTATGCCAATATTTCACGTAGGCTTGGATATTTTGGATATTAATTCGGTTTGGTTCGGGTATTTTGGATAAGAAGCTAGAAAATTCATTTAATATTTGGTCTATATTCGGTTTAGATATTTTCGGATTCGATTTGGTTCGCATAGTAGAACTAACAACCAGAAATTATCCAGGAAAATTTGGTTCTAGTTTGGTTAGTTCATATAGTTTGGATAGTTTCGGTTAAATATCAAATATTTTGAATAAAATATCGAATAATTCAG
The DNA here is from genome assembly GCA_905132765.1 of Moricandia arvensis. Classification (NCBI taxonomy): domain Eukaryota; kingdom Viridiplantae; phylum Streptophyta; class Magnoliopsida; order Brassicales; family Brassicaceae; genus Moricandia; species Moricandia arvensis. The sequence continues at coordinate 34,575 of CAJHQP010004045.1, forward strand.
ATAATTCATATAAAAATCTTAGATATTTCAGATTATTTTGGATATATAAGATAAAAATATCTAGTTACTTTCGGATAATTTGGATACTTATAATAATTTAGTTTTCTTCAACTATTTTTGAATACTTTTAATACATTTTTAATGATAAATATATATTTAGTTATATTATACGTATATATAATGAATATTTATATATTTGGATACTCGTTTGATTATTGGTTTAATTTTGGTTTGGTTCAATTATTTCGGATATAGCAATATAGGCACCATTCGGATATTTGAGAGTTTTGATCCGGTTTTGAGTTCGAGTATTTGAGTTCGGTTCCCATTTTTGTTTTTTTACCCAAGTTCTAGTGTCACTTGTTATGCTCATTTATCTCTTTTTTTTCATTTGATTAACTTAGGGTATTTTATACCTATGAAAAGATCTAGACTAATTTCTAAGATGTGACTAATTTATATCCATGTAATATGATGTCCACATAAAATGTGATTTAATTTTGCTTAATAGGTGAACTGAACCTAAAACGTTTTAACGTCTCGGACCCTTCTCATCAGTCGTGCTTCTCGTACCACTCAACTACAAGGTCTCGAACTGTATCTCCTTTTTTTCTTAGGCCACTTTTTATCGACACTGTTTTATCTTGAGCCAGTTCGGTGGAGGCGATCACCTTTTAATCTAAACTACATCACTGATCACCTTCTGCATGCTTTCTAACTACTCTCTTGTTTGTATTTAGTTTTGTTTTACTGTTTTCTATCAAATAGTTTCTTTTTATGTTTTTGTAGTTCACACGTAAAAAAAAATTATCAAAAAAGCAAAAGACTCTACTATCTTTTGTTTTTGTAGATATATAAATATAAATAAATAATAAAAAATTAAAATTAAAATTTTGAATTATATGTTTTTAAATTCAAATTTTTATAATTTTTTGATTATTTTAGAAATTTTATTTTTGATTTTGAAAAGGACAATTTTTTCAAATAGACATTTCAGGTTTTATCACAAAAACATTTAAGAAAAAAATGAAAAGATATTTTTTTATTAAAGAAACAAAAGAGTCTTCTACCATTTGCTTAAATATATATAAACAAAAATTTAGAATTTAGAATTATATGTTTTAAATATGATTTTTGTTTATTTTTTTTATTTCTCCAAAATTTATTTATTTTTTAATTTAAAATTCAATTTTTTTAAAATTATTTTTTTCACTTTAATATTATTTTTACTTTTAAATTTTTTAAACCTCATTCCCATAATACTACTTCTTAACTCTAAATCAAAAGTTTATGGTCAGTTAATCGTAGGACTATTAGAGTATTTTTATTTTTTGTAAAATCTCTTTTGACCATTTTCTTCTTTGAAAACTATATATATATATATATATATATATATATATATATATATATATTGTTTGTCAAGAAATTTCTCATTTTAATATTAAATTAAAAGAAGGATAGCTCTAATATTTTTTTTTCACAAAAATAGTTTCTAAAAGAAAAAAAATTATCAAATATGTTTTATTAAAATGTGTAAATATATAACTATATCTTTAGGGTTAACTAATCTAAACTTAAAGTTTAGAGTTATGTGAAGAAATTCTAGAATAAATTTAAAATCTATCAATAAAAGATAAATAAATTTTAAGATTAAAAAATTATTTTAGTGATAATTTAAAAAAAAAATCTTTAAGAGAATAATCCCCTTAAATAAAATGAAATTGTTAATGAAAATATAAAAGTATTAAACAAATGAGGTAAGTTAAGGAGAGATAAAATGTATCTAAACTAAAATCACATATCGAGAGCTGAATTTAGAGTGCATTACACTATAGACCACATTTTATCTTTTCTTTCATCATAAGGCACTTCTCACTTGGGAGGCACTTTCATAGAGAAAGAAAGATTTTATGGATTTTTTTACCCTTACCAAAAAGAAACTAGTTTTAATATTTCATTATTTTATATTTATTAGTTTGTTTCTTTTATTTCACTTTATGCTTTCATTTACTTTTATTTCAACATTCATGATATATAAAATAAAAACAATTATCACAATAAATCATATATGAAATTCTCTATCTTTTAACATCCATTTTCATATATATATTTTACATATATTAATATGTATACTCAAAAATGTGTGGACATGAATAAAGGAAATGTGGACATAGAGACGTGGATACTATACAAGTCGTCCACAATATCCGTGGACAAAATATAAGTGTCTATGTCCACTTCCTTTAACTATGTGGATGAATTTGAATTTATTGTGGATGGCTATTTGTGGACAAAATATAAATGTATATATTCACCTCCTTTCACTATGTGGATGAATGTTTGTGGATAAAAAATATTTAAAAAGAAAAAACATGGATATGATTGTGTGTCTTTGTGTACGCAATTTTGTGAACGAGACAGGGTTTGTGTGGACGGTGGAGGTGTGGACATGGAGTGTGTGGACAAAGGACGTGTGGAAAGGAAATGTATGGACGAGTGAGGTATGGAAGGATGAGGTGTTGACATGAGAGGTGTGGACATTGGAGGTGTTGACAGGGGAGGTGTGGACTGATTTGTTGTCTCCACCTGGCCAAAGATTTTTTTTGGAGGGAGACAGTGGCTCAGTTTGTTGTCCACACCTCTACAATAACTGAAATGTTATGAATCGATCCATTGGATGTGGACGGCTCACATGCACCCACATCACCAAGCAAGACATCGCCAGAAGCCACCCCACTAGTCCTCGGAGATGTTGTTCATGTGGAGCAATACCAAGCCGACTCCATCTACGCCTCACATTATCCGTCCAAACTTCAACCATCCACACATAACTTATCCACGCACCAACTATTCACACACCACCCATCCATACAACCTTCATCCATACACCAGCTATGTGTATTTTTTTCATAATTAAAGTAAAGTAAACTTTCACACACGAGCTTCCTTATCCAAGTCTACTTCAGTTGCATTTACTGTCTTCTCCACGCCACCAAAAGATCTTTTTCTACTTAAAGCTCTTATCCATAACCTAAAACAAAGAAAAAATAAAAACAGAGTGTACAAGTGATAACAAGAAAAAAAAGAGTGAAGAAAAGAACAATAAAGTAAACATAGAGGGAGATGGCCATGAGTGAAGGTCAAGCAAAAGAAATTCAACAAAATTGTGTTATGGTGAGGAACATCGTGGATGATAGCTTGCAGACGGGTTCATCGTGGATGAGAGCATGTGAATGGTGCCTCGTGGATGGGAGCATCGTGAACGAGTGTTGATGGATGATCTGTCTTTAATGGTTGCAGCATCATGGCTGAACTGTTTCTTAGAAATCTGCAAAATAGATCGAACATGTTTTGTCGACAATATCACTGAAACTGGATTTAAATTTGAGACTTGGCTTCTTAGCGTTCTTTTTTCTTCTTCATTATTCTCTACAGTTATTCTCTCAGGTTTTTTATCTCCTCTTCTTCTTCAAATCTCCATTACAAAAACTTTATTTTTGGTGGAATTTCTTTTGGTTTTATCTTTAATTTCTTATATGATCGTTAGGTTATACGAAAAGAAAGTGAAAAGAGATGTTTTGGAGAGAAAATGCTAATGATGAAAACAGAGTGAGAAGGAGGGAATAAAGTTTTTTTTGGTTGATGCCAATTAGAATTGATGTCTTGATTTAATTTAGAAAAAAAGAATAAAATAAAATGCTTGTGTCAAAAGAAACTAAAAAAGAAGTAATTTTTGAGTTGGAAGAAGGGTAATATGGACAAACAACATTAAAAATGTGTCTCTCAAGTGATACGTGGCTTTGAATGTAATTGAAAAGAATTTTTTCCTAAATTTATCATCCCGGTTTACTTTAGAAATCTCAACCTTGGTCGACACTTTCTCGATCCTAGCGACGGAGGATTCTGTCGCCGGACTTTCGTCTACGAAGAACTTTTCCCGGCGTTGTTGTCGTGCCGATATCTCCGTTTCTTTGCTGTCACGATCAAAATAAGGTAGAAGCTCAGTCTCTGTAGAGAGACCATTTCGATAAGTAAAACAATTTGCGTTTAAAGAATAAAGTGTTGGTGATCCCAGTGATCTTTGATCGTTATCTCGAAACGCAATTGTAGTTGAGGCATTTTAGATTTGAAATCAATAAGGTGTTGCTGATCTGGTGTATGTGGCAGGGTTTATGCCTAACCAAAATTGTCCTCAGGGACTTAGTTGAGCCAGCTTCTATGCTTTGCTTGGTGGCTGAATAGTTGTATCTGTTACGGAACACAGCTTACTGAAACGATGTTATCATCAAGGTTTTCGTTTTTAGGGATCGGCAGTGTCATTTCCAACGAAGTTAATGAATCTTTGGGTGTTTATGGAAGCAAGGTTAAACCAACTCTAAGTTTGCAAACGGATAAAGATGTGTACAGGCCTGGAGATTCCATTTTTGTAACTCTTGAGGTTGGTTACTGATGCAGCGCAACCTGTGATCGTAACCGATCACAACTCCTCTTTCAAATAAGATTTCCTTTTTTTTTTTTTTTTTGTTTTCTTTACTTATTTGTTTTTGTGTTTTACTAAATCCTTATGAGATTAGGATCTTTTTTTAACCCTTATATAAAGAGAGTCGATTGACCTCGAGAGGGAGAACCTTTTGAATAATAATATATTAAGTTTCTCTAAAGAGCTTTTTAATAAGCACTGCGAAGAGTATTCGCCTCCATTGTTATCGATCTCTAGTTACCTTCGACAACAAGCCACCCGTTTGAACTCAAAACCCTAATTCTTCAAATCATATAGCTTCCGCTCTCCATCAGTTGGTATCAGATTCAGTACGTTCCCGGCATTAACTCTTCTCGTTTTCAATGACAAGGAAGACAGGAGTTGCAGGTGGTGATAATCGGGAGCAAAACCCGGAAGGAACCACAGCGGAACTGACCGAGCTTCGAACCCTACTAGTTGAGATGCAAACGGCAACTCAATCATCCATCCAGCAACTTGGTGACACATTGGGAACCTTAGCGACCCGGCTCGACGCCTTGACCACAGCACTTACTAATCACGTAAACCCTCAAGTTCCACCAATCGATCAGGCACCACTACCCCCAGCTCTTCCCCAACGTCCGCTACACCAACAACCACAATTACCACGTCCACAATACTATCGACAACACCAAAACCGCCGGCCCAATCATAGGAACGACGATAGAGCACAACCACATCATTCTGATGACGAAGAAGAACTTCATCGACATGCCTATTTTGACGACCTACAACAAAGAGATAACTACGATAATCGTTGGGAAAATAGTTTCCGGGTTGATATACCGGAATTCCATGGTGGTCTTCGCGGGGATGATCTTATCGACTGGCTAATCTCAGTCGAAGAAATTCTTGAAATCAAACAAGTTCCTCCTGCCCGACGTGTTGCTCTCGTCGCAATGCGATTTCGAGGACATGCAGCCACATGGTGGAAACAATTAAAAACCACTCGTTCTCGTACAGGGAAAGCTCCTATAACCTCTTGGGAGAAGCTAACAAAACACCTACGGCAAACATTCCTCCCACATAACTACGACCGGATCATGTACACACGACTTCAGAACCTTCGTCAGGGTTCTCGCAGTGTGGACGAGTACGCAGAAGAATTCTCAATGTTACTAACTCGTAATGAGATTCACGATAGTCAAATTCAGCTTGTTTCTCGTTTCATCGGAGGCTTACGTCCCCAGCTCCAAACAGCAATGGCTCAGTTCGACCCCTCCACAATTGGAGAAGCTCATCGTCGTGCATCGTCTTTTGAGCAACAACAATCGCGAGGTTCTAGTTGGACTCAACCGTCCAGTCGCTCGCGTCCGCAAGACCAAGTCAGTGGAACCGTACCATTACCAGCAACAAAAGACACCGGTGAAACATCAACTTCTTTACCTAAACCTGTCACTCATGAAGAAACACAACTACGCCGCTCCTCCCGCCCGAGCGCTCTACGATGTTACTCTTGCGGGGAGCCGGGACACCGACAAACTGCTTGCCCCCATGCACCTCGCCGTGGTCTACTCGTCGATGAGACAGTCGCCGAACAACAAGTGTACGATTCTCAGGAGGATACGGATCCAGACACTCTCGACATCCTCCCCACGACGGGTGATAAGGGACACTTACTAGTCCTTCGACGAACATGCCTCACACCACGACGACAAGATGACAAGTGGCTTCGCACTAACATCTTTCGATCCACTTGCACCATTAAAGGCCGTGTATGCAGTTTTGTGATTGATTCCGGTAGTAGCAGAAACGTTATCTCCGAAGATGCTGTCGACAAACTTGGCCTTGCTCGAGAAACTCATCCATCACCGTACAATTTAGGATGGCTTCATGAGAGTACCAACATTCGCATCTCTCAACGGGCATTGGTCCCATTCTCCATTGGCCCTCATTATAAAGACCGTATCTATTGTGATATAGCACCTATGGACATTAGTCATTTGTTACTTGGGCGTCCATGGGAATACGATAGAAAGGTTATTCATTACGGAGCTGATAATACATATCGTTCACATGGGATGCTCACAAAATTTTGCTAATACCGTCCAAAGATCTTCCCCTCCCGATTCCACCCTTGCCTACCACACCATCCCCTTCTACTCCAACAACACATACGACTTTGCTTTGTTCTTATGAGACTTTTCGGCATGAGTTGCAAATGGAAGGATTAGCTTTTGCATTAATTCAGTCATCGGTCCTTCCTGTCCCACAACCATCACTGCATAAAGATATTGCTGCGGTTTTGAGTGAGTTTGAGGATGTCTTTCCTAAAGACCTCCCCACCGGCCTTCCACCTCTACGTGATATCCAACACAACATCGACCTCGTTCCTGGTTCTACGTTACCAAACCGTCCGCATTATCGAATGAGTCCGGACGAGCACGAAGAACTTCGACGGCAAGTGGAGGACCTACTCCAGAAAGGTTACATACGCGAGAGTCTTTCCCCTTGTGCAGTACCTGCACTTCTCATTCCTAAAAAAGATGGTACGTGGCGTATGTGTGTGGACAGCCGCGCCATCAATAAAATCACGGTTCGTTATCGTTTTCCGATTCCTCGTCTTGATGACTTGTTAGACCAAATTGGATCAGCGTCAATATTTTCTAAAATTGACCTCAAAAGCGGATATCATCAAATACGTATCCGGCCAGGCGATGAGTGGAAAACAGCTTTCAAGACTCGTGAGGGATTATTTGAATGGCTTGTTATGCCATTTGGACTGTCAAATGCTCCTAGTACATTTATGCGCATCATGAACCAGTCTTTACGACCTTTTATTGGCAAATTTGTTGTCGTTTATTTCGATGATATACTAATTTTTAGTTCCTCAATGGCTGCTCATGTGGAACATATTCGAGAGGTCCTGCAAGTACTACGTGCTGAGAAGTTTTTTGGTGCACGACAGAAGTGCGAGTTTGGAGTCCCTCAGGTTCTCTTTTTGGGATACATCGTCTCCGCGTCTGGATTATCTATGGACCCTGCAAAAGTGGACGCTGTTCGCTCATGGCCGACTCCCACAACAGTTTCTGAAGTTCGTAGTTCTCATGGACTTGCATCTTTCTATCGCAGATTCGTTAATCACTTCAGTTCCATCATGGCCCCAATCACGAATTGCATGAAGGAAGGCAAGTTCACCTGGACATCCGAGGCGGCTGAAGCTTTTGAGTTAATTAAAACCAAACTAACAACGGCGCCTATACTTGTGCTACCTGACTTCTCTGTGACGTTTGAATTACACAGTGATGCTTCTAAGTTAGGCATTGGGGCGGTTCTTAGTCAACAAGGACGTCCAATTGCTTATTTTAGTGAGAAACTTGCCGGTGCTCGTTCGCGTTATAGCACATACGATGTAGAATTCTATGCGATCGTTCAATCCATCAAGCATTGGCGGCATTATTTGGTGCATCGTGAATTCATTTTGTTCACCGATCATGATGCACTACGACATCTCGATAGTCAAGCAAAAGTATCCTCACGGCATGCTTCTTGGATCGCCTATTTGCAGCAATTCACATTCTCTATTCGCCATCAATCGGGAAAAACGAACCGCGTTGCTGATGCATTAAGTCGTCGCCATCACATCCTTACATTAATGCATTCTTCGGTCACAGGGTTCACCGCGTTGGCTGATTTATACGCCGACGATCGTTTCTTTGGGCGCCCTTTTCTCGATGCATCCTCCGGCGTGTCCTCCGATTACACCATCCAAGATGGTTTCTTATTTCGGGGGCTTCGCTTATGCATTCCTGATTGCAGTCTGCGATTGAAAATTATTCAAGAGCTTCATAACGAAGGTCATGTGGGTCGAGACAGAACTCTTCAATTGGTAACAGCTTCCTACTTTTGGCCTTCATTACGACGGGATGTAGAGCGTTTTGTTGCTCGTTGTCATGTGTGTCAACTCGCAAAAGGGAAAGCTTCTAACGCCGGGTTGTATTTGCCGTTACCAATTCCGACACAACCGTGGACAGATGTGAGCATGGATTTTGTTCTTGGTCTTCCGCGCACTCAACGAGGCTATGATTCGATATTCGTCGTCGTCGACAGGTTCTCCAAAATGGCTCACTTCGTACCTTGTAAAAAGACTTCTGATGCTGTCAATGTCGCTGTTCTTTACTTTCGGGAAATTTATAAACTTCATGGTCTTCCTCTGTCGATCGTTTCTGATCGCGATACCAGATTTCTTGGTCATTTTTGGCGGTCTCTTTGGAAACTTCTAGGCACTCGTTTGGATATGAGTACGGCATATCATCCTCAAACGGATGGACAAACGGAAGTAACTAATCGGTCTCTTGGAAATCTTTTGAGGTGTTTAGTAGGCGACAACATCAAAAGTTGGGATAATAAGCTTTGTCAAGCGGAGTTTGCGCACAACCACGCTTTCAATCGAAGTTTGGGTTATTGTCCGTTCCAAGTCATCTATGGCTTCGTCCCACGCTGTCCTTTGGATCTCATGAACTTACCGGATAAATCACGTTTTCATGGGCAAGCTATCGACTTCATTACCGAGCTGAAGGACGTCCATCAATCTGCACATGATAACTTGGTGGCATCTACATCCAAATATAAACATGCTGCGGACAAAAAACGACGTGAGTTACTCTTTGAACCTGGCGATCTTGTGTGGGTCGCGCTTACAAAAGATCGTCTACCTGCTAGTGAGTACAACAAACTTAAGTCTCGCAAGATTGGTCCTGTCGAGGTTATCGAACGCATCAACCCCAATGCCTATCGCGTTCGTTTACCACCACATCTTCGCACGTCCGATGTCTTTAATGTCAAGCATATCTTTCCTTACCATGGCGAAAACACCATTTCAGATTCGTGGTCGAATCTTCCAAACCCGGAGGGACCTGATGCAGCGCAACCTGTGATCGTAACCGATCACAACTCCTCTTTCAAATAAGATTTCCTTTTTTTTTTTTGTTTTGTTTTCTTTACTTATTTGTTTTTGTGTTTTACTAAATCCTTATGAGATTAGGATCTTTTTTTAACCCTTATATAAAGAGAGTCGATTGACCTCGAGAGGGAGAACCTTTTGAATAATAATATATTAAGTTTCTCTAAAGAGCTTTTTAATAAGCACTGCGAAGAGTATTCGCCTCCATTGTTATCGATCTCTAGTTACCTTCGACAACAAGCCACCCGTTTGAACTCAAAACCCTAATTCTTCAAATCATATAGCTTCCGCTCTCCATCAGTTACTCTCCTGTGAGGGATCATGAGAACGGGGCTAGTCCCTCGGTTTTGGTTGAAAAGCTTAGTTTTGAGGTAAAGGGAGTAAAGAAGTTGGAAACTCAGTGGTTCTCTGCACACAAGTCATCACCAAGAAGCAAAGCGCGAAGAGGTATTGAAAAAGCCTTTTGTTAATAAAAGTTTTATATGTTTATATCAGCTCGTGGAGATTTCTAACTTGCTGATGCTTTTGAATACTGTGATTATGTGAATTTTGTGTGTATTTCCATAAGTTCCTAGATTTTCAGCCTCTCGACGTTCTTTCTCTAGAGACATTATGCATAGTGCATTAAAGAAATGACGTTCAGTATTAGCGTTGCCTCCAGAAGTGTATACTAGTGCAGTTCTTGCATCAGTTTTTTTTGTACTACAAAACATTAAATGCTTCACTGCGAGGTCTTTTTCTTGATCTGGACAAGTTTGGAAGAACAAAACGATACTAGATTCTGTGCCATATATGTGTAATGTTGTAGTGATGTACTAATCGTATGTTTTTTTTGGAGTTTTTCAGGTGAACACATATTCCTAGACAGTTCAACACCATCATTGATTTCTAATCAACTCCTATCTCCTGGGGCTAAGATGACATGTAATGTTGCCTGATTCCTTTCTTTAATACGACATGAGTAATAACATAGACTATGCTGGATGCTGATGGCCAGGGTTTACAATTTCAATCTTCGAGCTCATAGGTATCTTTGTTTGTGTTTCTGTATACAGTACAGGTTCGAGCTACACTCCCACCGATTATACCACCTTCCTATAAGGGTGCTACTCTACGTTACCATTACTATATAAAAAGCACATTAACCGGAAGATTGATGGCATTAGAAAACTGTCAATTTTACAAAGAGTCGACAAATATCGAAGTGGTTAGTTTACTTGACTTTGCGTGTTCTTTTTAGGTTCTATAGGTGCAATACATTGCGTTTTGTTTACTCTGGTTGTTTGAATGCAATTATATTTTCTGTTCTTCTGTGTAGAAAACTAAACTGAAGTAAATCCAATTTCTAGTTCTTTTGTGAAGACTTGATTCTGTAGAAGAGAGTGTTAGATTGCGACACAATGTTTCTTACTATAGTGCTTAAGCTAGGCGTCTCTTGGTTTTTAGCCTGCTCGATGCCTAATTGATAAGACAATTACACAACTTTGTACGAGTCATTCAACATTCTTAAATCATCTAGCTCGTTGTTTCTCTGTGGCGATGGAATGGTTCTGCACCAGTGTTTCTATTCAAAGTATGGTGTTGAAGCATAGGTTAGTCTAGATGTTCTTGGAAAACTTTCATATGACATGTACCTACTTTGTTTTCTTAGACATAGGAAAGAGTTTAATAGTCCGGTCAGATAATTGTAACATCCTTTTAATCAAGTAGAATTGTTACTTTTCTGATTTGTCCCAAAACTTGGATGCCATGATTCTGGAGTGGGTCTAGAGGGGTAATATGTCAGCAGTGAAATTTGGTTTACGTGCCTCATATGTCATGATTCTTGATAGAATATCTTTAAAAGAATATTTTGGTGTTAGGACTCTTGATTTTCTGAATAAAATTTATTTTCCCATTGTTGTTTAGACTTTTCTAATCGAAGTCGGCATAGTATTGACACTCGTAATCATGTTTTGATATACTAACAGAATACTCGAGTCCCAATTCAAGTATGGGCAATTCCGAAGAATAATGGGTTGCTTTTAGAGGAAAGTCAAATCGATGGTAAGATTTGTTCTCAACTATCTAATTGTGAATTTTAGTCATAGATAACAAATTACAGAACGTAGAAAGTATTTTCTTTTCCTTATGTTTCGACGGCATTAGCAGTGCAACCTGATAGGCATCTTACGTTTTCTCTCAGGGATTGTTCCAACCAGTACCATTCAAACAGAAATATATTGGAAACAGATGGATGGAGACTCTGAATGGGTATGGCATGTTCACAATTGTACTATATTACTGTTTATCTTTACTACTGCGTTGGCAGCTTTTTTGTATACCTATTGGTTTCATTTTCATGTCAACGCAAGAACAATCAATAAAATCTTTTTAGTGCAGATAAGAGCAAATGACGCATATGATAATGGTGAGGATGGATATGACAGTTCACGCGATGAGAGCTCCTCTGTTTCTTCCTATCCCAACAAAGGAAATCTAAACAGAACTTTTGGTAGTTCATCGTCCTTGAATTCTGGACCGCGATTATCAATGAAAGGCACGTCATATATTGAAGAAGGTGTTGGATCATCTCCAAAAGAGATTGTTTCTCAGTTGTCAGCTGCTGTGGTGTCTTATGACTCTGGACCTGGTAAGTGTTAATCTGCATGTAATTGCCTAAAACAGCAATTTGTTTTACTGGTTACTGAGACTGTCACCAGTTCATGGAATCCCTCCGGTGTTTGCCGAAGAAGTTGTGAAAGGCTTACGTCGCCAACACAAGTATTTTTGTCTTCAGTAGAAGGCTGATTTCAAACAAATTCTGAAAATAGTAATAATTGAGAGATGCTATTTTAGAAAATATCCCCTTATCTATGTTTATAAGCTCTATAACTGGTGAGAATGCTTCCATCTTTTTTTCCTACTAGATGGCTTGTCGCCTGGTAAATCATCAGATTCCGTGATTGCGAGCCAACAACTCAAGCAGACGAATGGCTCAGTAGCATCCAACTCACCTAAAGCTGGAGGTGGAGACCCAATTCCATGTGAGCTATCTACTCTCTCACTCTTCTTGCAGTGTGAATATTTTCATGGTGTAGTCTTCATTTGTCTGTTATTATGCAAATAGCAACTTATCCAGTGCAATCATTTTCTTGCAGCAGAAAGATTTACACGAGGAAGATCTTATAACATCAAAATGTATGACCAAGTGCTTCTTAGATTCTCCCCGAAGAACACGGATTCTACTTGTTACTTCAGCGATAACGTAATGGCGGTTTCATGTCATTCCTTATTCTTTCATAACATTTCCTGCAGTTAGTAACGATTTTCCTCCAATGATGTAGATTGGTGGAACCCTTACGTTCTTCCATGAAGAAGGAGCTCGAAGATGTCTCGAGGTAATTCCATATAATATGTAATTTTGTGTGTACAATTCTGAAGTTAAGGCAACATCAAGGTTGTTGATTCTTACAATCAAAATAATCAAATTTTCAGGTCTCGGTTACACTAGAAACTTCAGAGACGATAAACAGAAGATTTGTTCATCCGTCCAGAAGAAATTCTCCAACGCATACTAAGGTACAAATACAATGGAGATCTTTGCTACTACATTGTATTCTTTTTTTTTCACTTTCTAATGCTGTTTTTTTTTTTTTCTCAACAGGTCCAAAGCGATCACCATGAAGTGGTGGCAGACCTTATTCAGACAAGCTTTCTGTTTTGGATTCCCACGGATGGTCCAATGTCGTTTGCAACACCGCGTGTTTCGGTGCACTGGATTCTTCGTTTTGAGTTCCTATAATCACCCCAAAGGATGTGGACTTGAGCAGGTATTACTCCCCAATACTCAGCACGGGACTTCTAATGCAAAAGATTCATTCTCTTTCAATCTCAGGTGTTTAAGTTGTTTAAAGACAGTTACTTCTGGTTCTGTATGATTTAATAGGTATGAGCATCCGTTGTTAATACGGGAAAGGGAAAAATGCGAATGGGTACTTCCGATCACGGTACATGCACCACCACCTCGAACATCATCAGCTGCTCAAAACCGAGGCGATAAGCTCTTTGGTTTGGAGCCTTCTTGGGTTCGTAGCTAAACCACACTTGTTTTTCCTCATTTTGTATTTAAATACTAGTTTATATGCAAAATGAAACGATCATCTTCTGGTTTGAGAGAGAGATAGCTTTATTATTTAAACGCAAATTGTTTTACTTATCGAACGATCTCTCTCTACAGTAGATTGCATCAAGTAAGTAAGTTCAGGTAGTGAGATCTTTTTACTTTCTGAAAATAGTCATAGAGAATAGTAGGCTCGATTCAACGTCCAGGGTTGAGCCCATACATGCTTAACGCAGCTTTTTTGATGCGAACCGTTCTGGTTTTCTTTCTTATGTTTCCAAGGCACGTGTAATGCTACAATAAGATTGAACAAATAAATAAATCTATAAAGTGAACCAAACCAAGTGTTACAACTTTTTTTTGTCTCGACAGTTCAGTGGTCGTATCGAGCCAATAACGTAAACGTTAATATATAACTACCGGTTCAATTAACAACAACGACAGTTTGGCCGAGTCGTCTAAGGCGCCAGATTTAGGCTCTGGTCCGAAAGGGCGTGGGTTCAAATGCCACAGCTGTCAACCTTTTTATTTTAATTTTCCTACACGAAAATAGAAGAAAAAAAAACTATCCAAAACTTTTTAATGTTTCTTGAAGCTTTTGGTTAGTATATTAATTACTTCATATTTTTGGAGGAGTTTACACTAATTAAATGACCTGGGGGGAATAGATTATGACTCTTATTTGATTAAGGACATTCCTTTCGTTGACGGGCGATGCTGCAACAAAGGAGTTCTCTGGCATCTCTCATACCTCATATAACTGCTGCACCTCTCAGGTCTCGGCCTCCGTAATCTTCTCATTGTAAGAATGAAAACATAGTTTCCCAGCCTTAATGATTAAAAAGGACGACCACTTCAAGCCTCTAAATAGCTGATCTTCTTATTTTTAACCTTCAGAAGAGACCTGGTCCTCTTTGGTATCTTTTGGCTGTTGAACTTTTTGTAATCTGCTAATCATATTTGTGTCTGCAGGACGGTAGCTGTGAACGATAGAATCCAACATTGCCTGAGGCTGAGCCATGTCGAAGGTGGTTTGTGCTGGAACAAACAAGTGCAAGCTCTACATTAGTTGTTAGGTTCGAATGTAAGAACGTTTTTTTTTTTTTGTATATGTGATGGTTTTCCTTAACCTTGCGGTATGTTTTAGAGTTACGTTTCCTTGAAATTAATGATATTTCAATTAAATTTATTAAAAACACTAGGGTTGGTTTGCGCTTCGCGCGGAAATTTTTGTTTTTCGAACATCTTTCTAATCTAAAATTTCGATATGTTAATGGGAAACTAAATTTTATAATATAATTGCTGAGATAAGTTGAATAGAGAAATATTCTAATTTTATTTTGGCAAAATTGATCATTTAACATGTTAATTTTATTTTAAATATTCTAGTTTCACTTCTGTTTTTATATATTGTCTTTTTTCGGATGGATCAAGCATAAACTTATTATTATTGTACCAGTACTCAACTTATGGTCGAGTTGTTCCTTTTTTAATACAGTATGAAATATTATTTTTATATTTTCTATATTTGTGTGGATACAATAATTTTATATCTTTTATTATGATTGCGCGGAAATGTTGAAATGTTGGTTTTATTCAAAGTGTGAGATGACTATTTTCGTGGTTTAAAACAATTCGAAAACCTTTGCATATTCATCGCCTATATCTTCAAATATATTGGAGAATAGTATTCCTCCCTCCAATTCTCCATTTTCTTTGGAACGCAGAGATTACATATTCTCCATATATTTATTTTCCTCTTTTTTCTTAATTGACCATTGTCTTTTATTTCCTATCTTCCATCTTATTACTTCGTTTGAAGACAACCTTCAAAAAAAATTTAAAGAAGAAACATAATTCTACAACTACATTGAATCATTAAATATATTTAAGACTTAGTTTTGTAAATTTGCTAAAAGTACTTGATTTTCCCAAACTTCAGATACGAAAGGCAAATTGTTGCAATCTCCTGCCTCGGCTCTTTAATTTAACACATACGTACATGCAGACCAATCCTATAGCTAAAGTGACATGAAGACAAATCCTATAGCTAGATTCTATTCAACAGGAAATGAGGTTTCAGTCATCTTGACACCACATTATGTCCATACAGTAATGACAAAGGAACTCAATCCCAATGACCATTCTTTAACAAACAAAAAAAAGATTTCTTTAAACTTTAAAACATGTTTCTCTGATCTAGAAGACTCTTCTCACTGGCGTGTTATCAAAGCGCGCCGAAAGAAGCTTGTCTCCTCTGAGGTTGGTACATGCAAGGTTGCCCTAAGTATTATGATCATAATTGGCATATGTACATATTGATGTTATTTTTCCATTTTCCTGCAAAGGTATGATGGTTTCAGACGTGGTGGTGGATACAATGATAATATAGAATTAGAAACAAAGGTTTATGTTAATTTGATGGTGTAAAATTACCTGTTCATACAAAGTGTTGGCATTACACGTTGGGTGATTTGCGTGTCGTCATTGAATGTGCTCCTGATTGCGCTTAACTCACCAATAATTCCTACAAAATTTAAGAGCAGATCATGAAAACAGAGTGGGGATGTTTGAATGGGAATCTGTAGACTGTAACTACAAAGGATAAGAAACAAACCGGATAGGTGGGCGTTGGGGTTTGCCAATGTAAGTAGGTCGTCGTGGTTGCGGAACTTAAACATCTCCATAGGTATTGAATTAACGGAGCTAATTAACTCGACGAAAGCCGTTAGTTCATAGAAGCATATGGAGAGGGGGAAGACAAAGAGTTAAAACTTGTTGTTGCTCTGTGAACCTTCATGTAACAGCTGTCTGAATGTGCTCTCGCGGTTAGGGTTAACGGAACCTAACTAAATAAGAATCGCTCAAATCAGTAAAAAAATAAGAGCTCGACGGAAGCAATTCAGCTTAAATCAGAAAATGTGTATCTTCGCCGGAGTTACCTGTTGCTATGAAGAGCATGTCCAGTACGATGAGCTCTCTTCCTTTCCTCACGTTACGCGCCTCAACAGTGTTAGCAAATCAGCCGGCTTTCAAAGAATAAAAGTAGCGGAGAGATTGATATCCATGGTATCTAAGCTTCTAATAGAATGTAGGGAATTATTTGGTGTGAGTGATGATTTTCATCGAAGCGAACAACGTTATTTATAGGTGAACAATTCCTCCGTTACCATGGAAGATGGGAGGGCTATTGAATGCGAGGAAGTTGTGTAAATGCGATCATTATTGGGGCGATTGAATGATAGTCTAAGGCGTTGTTGAGCGTGGGTTGAGAGACGGTGTCGTATGAACCAAAAGTGGCGGTGGCTACTTCATCCGGCGATAAAGCAGAGTAGAAGAAATACGCAGGTTTGTTCAATTATGGGTTTCTCTAAAGTGATCGGCCCAATGGATTGCAACGTTTAAGTTGTGGCAACTGTTTCAAAAATGATGATGTAAGCTCAATAGAGTGCAACGATTAAAGAAAATAAGTCTGACCATTTCTAAGACATCTAACGTCGGCGACACAAAATAGAAGAATCTGACATGTCAAACGCATGGTCACCTCGATGTCAAAAAAAAATGCATGGTCACCTCTTGCCAAATTACCATTAATGACAGGCCCAAACCAATGTTACCAGATATAAATAGCAAAAGCCTGGGAAGAGACTATCGAATAATTTAAGAGGAAGCACTTCTAGAATGTCACATGTCAATACATGATGAAACTAATTGTTGACGTGGAGGAAGGAGGAGTGAGAGAATGTTTACTTTATATATAAAGATAATGAATGAATCCAAAACATAATTAATTAATAGAACGTGAAAACCACTTAACTAGAGCAACACGAAAGAAAACCAAAACCATAATTAATTAGAGCTATTAATAGTAGAAGAAAAATAAAACAAAGAAGTAGACGCAAGGCTACACTTAAATCATGAGAAGAGTGTACTGATAATTGAGAACAATGAATCTCTTGTAACCACAATGCCAGAAGAGCTTCAGTTCTTGGCCTTCTTGGAGATCCAAGGAATACTTCAATGTACTCCAACCTTGTCCAATAACATATTTGTTGCTAACTAGCTTTATGGTGACTTTGTATTCGTCTTCTTCCGTTGCATCATAAACATCCACTTCCATACCATTTTTTAAACCTTCCACTGTAACACCATCCATCACCCCGAGAACTGACTCAATTTCTTGTTTTGGTAACACCACATTGTTTACAAAATCGTTCTTTGTTAGCTGTTTTATTATAACCATAGCAGGATGAATGGGCTCAAGAGGTATAATGGGATATAGAGCACCAATGGTATTCATATTTCTTTTTAAAGGAAAAAAAAACTAGAGATAGAGCTTTTGAAGTAAAAGAGAGAATGATTTTTTTGTGTGATTCTCTTTGTCTTAGACACAAACATATATATACAAGGACTAACCTCAGAAGAAAGGAAATACAAGAAAAATAGTTATTTCAAGGAAATCAGAAATATTCTAATTTTTTTTAAAAAAAGAGGAAATGAATCATCCATATTTTTTGTTAAATGTTCTAATAATTCTGAAATGAAAATGGAAAGAGGAGGAGCAATGTAGCTTGGGAAGCAAGTAAAGATCTCATGAGTCGAGGTATGTTTACATAAAGCATTAGAGTAAGAATAGAAATACAAGAGAAGAAGAAATAGGAAAAATCTCTCGTTAACAAAACGTAAACTTTCTTTTTTATTTTTTTTTTAATTGGAAAATTTTGAGACTTAGAAAAACTCACGACATGGCTGGTTCTCGTATCAATTGTGATAAGAAAGTGTAAACATGTCTCTCATTTCTTAATTGAGTTATCATGTTTTGTAGTGTCTTATCTAATTACTTGGACGTTGTGTGTCTTCTCAAAGTAAAAGTCTAGTGAATTCCATGACAAATTAACAACTTCATAAGAACGATAGATAAAATAGCAAACCGTTAAAACCAAACACACACGTACTGTTTCAAAAGAGAATACCACCTTTGAGTGGCAAAAGTAATTACCACAAGAAATGAGACAATAGACAGATCTTAAAATGAGTGAAAGGGTATACAATGAGTAGAGGTCACTCATTCTCCAGACCAATCACATGAGTTTCATTGATGCAAATGATGCAGCCAGATCCAAAGCTGCCTTCACTTGAGAGGCATCCGTTCCCTGAAACCAAAACAACATGCTCAAGAGTCAACCCGGGATGGGAACTTAGATTAACACATGATCCCCAGACACATACCTGTCCAGTTGCGAGACCACTTTTCCCTTTCCCGCATCTCCCTCTTAGAGGGCCCAATGCAGTAGTCAGCCACTCAGTGACGTCTAATTGCTTAAACTTGTCTGGAACTCCTGCACACACAACCGCCTTGTTGGTTGTTTCATCGGTACTGAACACCATTATCGACATCCCCTACAAGATTCACCAACAAACCCTTTATTTTACTTTCTTTATCTCTTTTTCTTTATGAGTGATGCGTGGAGGAACTGCAGATTTACCTTCTTTTCCATAACTTTTGAAACAGCCTCTCGCACGGCTGCTGCATCAAGACCTACATCAAGCTGGATAATGCAGAATGTCTTTCCATCTGATGCTGCAGACTCTGCTGCCTCTGTTGCTACTTTCACAGATTTCTTCAGGTTCTCCTCCGCTATTTTCTTTTGAGCCTTCCTCACTTCATTCTGCAATATAAAAACAAAAAAAAACATCCACTTTAATAATTCTTTTACCAGACACAAGGCCAAGAATCGAACCAAAGTAGATGGCAGAACAAAGCTCCTCAGTGCAGAGCTGAAAGAGATTACCTGAAGCAGAGCAATCTTGGCCCTTATATCTGCCTTTTTGGCCGCTGGCATAATTGCTGAGTCTACTTGACTTTTCAATGCAGCAACTTTCTGTGGACATTCAAAAATGATCAGATTTAGTTTGACATGAATAAAAAGGAGTATGCATCTTCCTTTAGATTGTGAAGGGATAAGAGAGGAGAGAGATCACCTTTTCCAAAGCACTCCCCTCCGCTTTGGATGCATCCTCAACTTCTTTTTCAAGTGAAGATGCAACGTTCAATGCATCAAAAGCACATTCGGTAGTCACAGCAGTAACCCTACGAATACCTTTAGCAATTCCCTCCTCTGATAGAAGAGCAAACGCTTTGGCTTCACGGGTGTTTGTTATGTGGGTTCCTGCAATTTCCATAATAATACAATACTCAATACTCTATTCACAAAGATAATATCTAGGTCCAAATAGCCATCCCCTATGGAAACCAACCTCCACAAAACTCAGACGAAAGTGATGACCACTCATCGTTTTCAGGATCAGCCAAGAGGTCCTCAACCCGTCTCCCAATTGACACCACTCTGACAGGATCAGGGTAGACCTAAAAACCAGAAGAAGCGAAAACGTTTTCGTGGTTCACAGAAACAAACTAAAAATGCATTGCCAGAGAACTGGTGGATAGCTTACTTCACCAAACACTGCTCTTAGACCTTTGATTCGCTTAGCTTCAGAAAGAACTGATTCCTTGGAAAATACATCCAATTCATCCTTGATCTGTTTATTCACTATGGCTTCGATCTTTCTCAAATCTTCAGGATCAACAGGCTTGCCTACTCGAAATTAGGGAACTTGTTAGACAATCATAAGAGACCATATCAAAATGAAAATGACTTATTGAAGCATATACCGTGAGAAAAATCAAAACGCAGTTTTTCAGGAAGAACTATTGATCCTTTCTGATCAATATGATCCCCGAGCACTTCCTGAATTCATGGAAAGGGAATATTTCAAGATCCAATAAGAAAAAGTAACGGTAATTTAAACTACAGAAACAATACCTTCAGTGCAAAATTCAACATATGTGTACAAGTATGGTTAGGAGCGATGAGCTTACGTCTCTCATAGTCAACCTACACAGAGAAAACGGATATGTAAACAATTAAGGAAGTACCAAATACGCTGCTGAATGAGACACAGTGTATGATCCAACGCGATACCTTGCAAGTAACTTTATCCCCCACAGATACCACTCCAGTTTCTTTCGAGAGATAACCAATATGAAGAACAAAGCCTCCAAATATTTGGACATTACATACGTTGAATGTACCAAACGAGCCTTCAATAAGTCCTGTGTCGAAAATCTATTACCAGAGCAAAAAGTTAGTGGCACAAATTTTATATACATATAGAACTGTATCACCAGCTAGACCTTATGCATGGATATGAAATGTATAATATATGCAGCTGTAAACAGACTATAGAAATTCGTTTGTAAATTTGCCAACCGATACGCAAGTTCAAATATGAAGGTGTTCATGGTGTTACCGTCACGTATATATATCCAAGATGAACATAATGAAGGCTGCAGTTTCATGCCATTACTCATATGACCAGAAATGAAAACAGTTGGAAAACTAAATAAAATCTCAAGTAAAATGGATCACCTGACCACCCTGCTCAGCATAGAAACTAGAAGACGCCAATACTAGTCCCACGTTATCGCCAGCAGCTGAACTTTTCAGAAAAGCAGAGCCAGTGTAGATAGCCTTTACTTCACTCTCGTGATCCTGTAGCAAAGTTTGGTGGGACATTTTCTTAAAAAGGCTTATTTGAAGCAAAATATATTGCTACTCTGTGCCCTAACTTCTGTCTCTCAAACCAACATAAGTACAATTCAGGCGCAACATTCAAATTTCTGGAATAAATAGGACAAACCTGGAACCAAATGTATTTAAAAGAATCATCTGTTGCTAACACACCAGCCTTGTGCAATTTTGATGTAGCATCAGCATCCATAACAATGGAGCCACCAGCTTGCTACCAAAAATTGACATCAGAAGATCAGTCAATCGATACATGTAAATTCAAACTTTGTCCATAGTCCCACATTATTTTAACATCAAACACTCTTTACGAAAGTAAAAGAAATTTTGAAAACACCTTATTCTGGGCACTTCTAGATCTTTCCCTCGCCTCTTCCATGGCTTTGTTGAAACCATCAACATCAACCATCAACCCTCTTTCTTCAGCCATCAACTGAAACCCGAGAAGGGAAGTTATAAAGAAACACATAAACTTTCTGATATAACTACGAATGACCTAAGTACCTGAGTCAGATCTAATGGGAAACCAAAAGTATCCCATAAGACAAAAGCATCCTGTAAAGAGAAGACAGTATGTTGAGATGGAAATTCAAACTGTCATAGGTGGAAATACTGCAACATCTAATTAGATACGTACCTCTCCACTCAGTGTATTCCCCTGAACTGCCTTTCCAGCTTTCTGAAATTTCTCAATTCCCTGCCATGAAAATTTATATAATCAATCTAAACGTTTTTATATACACCTTTTATTGTATGCTGAAATTATGGCAAACTGAATGGAGTAATTGAGCTGCGAACTGGTGAGCCAGCCCTCACCTTAGCCAAGGTCTTGCAAAGCTGTCTTCCTCTTCTTTAATTATCTCTGTGATCTTTTTCTCATGTTCCTTCAACTCGATAAAGGTATCACCCATCACTCGAATAACAGAACTGACGAGTCTGCATGTTAAAAGCGCAAACTGATTAGTTTGAAACACAGACGGAGCTCAGACGCGTATAGAATTATATGCTGCATTTACAAATGTGCAAAATAAAAATAAACATGTTCCAGCACCAAAGAAATATTACGACCGAAAAGAAAATCTGTAATTTCGTACCCGTTGAAAAACCCTTCCTCAGCTTTTAGGATCTCTTTTCCATATCTAACTGCTCTGCGAAGAATACGCCGCAGAACATACTCACGGCCCTCATTACCTGCAAGAGAGAATGCATCAGATGGTATTTGTTAACCAACTAGAAAGAATAGAATACCATCATAGGCTAACTGAGGAAGAAAAAGCACAAACCCATCATGTTCAACTTAGAATAAATGAAACAAAAACATTTGTTGCTGAACAGGTTGACGAATGAACTCAAATAAATGGTCCAATACTAAGACGTTTGCATAAAATGAGACAAGAAATCATGGCCATACCAGGACGGGAGCCATCCGCAATAGCAAATGACAGCGTTCTAATATGATCCGCAACAACTCTATAAGCCATGTCAACTCTGTCCACATCTTCCACACCAACTTTTCCAGAATATGGCCTAGCTCCGGTGGCCTAAAAATGTGAAAGCATGAACACCTGAACTTAAGATTCACGCAACTAGGGGAGGACTAATCAGAACACTGTTATGCTTCTCTCAATGAGAAAAATACATGAAAGATACAATCTCCAGGATACCCACACTATGATGCCGTGATCATTATTCAAAGCAAATGACAGTGTCATTGTAACCTCCCCCAGATCAAATCGGCTAAGATCAGAATTCATAGAATTGCTAAGACCCATAAGACGACAAAAGCATCACTAAGAGGAGACATCGAATAGTAACTCGATATGTTAACAGAACATAAAACCTTAAGGTTACACAAATTACCTTCTGAATGTCATCAAAGATGGGCATGAACACATCTGTATCCGTAGTTGCTCATTTTGTTCTGAAGAACCGAAGTTAACCTCTCGAAACCCATTCCAGTATCGACATGCTTAGCAGGGAGAGGTTTTAGTGAGCCATCACTCTCTCTGTTGAACTGTTTTGAAAATATAGTAATAGGCGTCGTTAGAGAAAACAACTGAGGGTATCATAACAAGCAAAAACAATGCAACTAGAGACGTAAGGTAGAGTTTCTGCCTACAACCACTATACATAGATGAAAAGTATAAAAATGGAACTAAATTACAAATATGGAAAGAGACGGTTCATACCTGGATAAACACAAGATTCCATATTTCCAAACATGTTGGATCGTCATTGTTAACTAAGGATGCGAGCATCACGGTTACCAACACGATCATAATGTATCCTCGGTACAAGGTCACACGGACCTGTATCACCCATTTCCCAGAGTTGTCCTGCAGTTTCACGAAAGTCAAATGAAAGAGTGGTAAGCAATAGAAAATCCGTAGTTTCTCCATTTGGTGCAGATTTTTTCATTTGGAAATCATAAACCTGATTTTACTAGATCCTACCAAAAAAAAATGCATTCAAGCTTAAACTTGACAGTAGTTATCATTCGCAAAGCATGTGTCGATATATAGAAAGAACATTCGCACTTCTGAAGAAACCTTAGAAAGAGAGAATCAAGCAAAGCAGGTTCCATATAAAACGATTTGTTTTTTACAAGAGTAGTAAAGGCAACATACTTTGCAACCAAAAGGGAGCACACGTCCAGATGGAAGAAACTTCAGCCATATATCTCGAGCCTCATTATCAGGTTGAAGGCCAGCTTTCTCATCACCGCCGAAATAGGTAGCATAAATTCGATCAGTCGGTAGCCCATAAACCTGAGACATAAAGTCAATCATTCAATAACATTAGAAGGAACCACTTAACAAAACCATGACATACTGTTGCAAGGGATCTCAATCAAAATATACAACCTAAAACAAAAGAAAAGAAACACTTTACAAAATCGTGACATATTGTCGCATGAGAAAGATGCAAAAACAAAACTTCACTAAAACCCATAAGACGTAAACAATGACAAATCCCTTTTTCTGCAAGTGCAAGAAGAAAGACGTACTCTTTGAAACCATAACGTGATTCAAAACAAGACCCAGTTGTTTCTAATTACCTTAGTCAGAGCTCCCAAGCCCATTCAATTGCTTCCTTCTTGAAGTAATCTCCAAATGACCAGTTACCAAGCATCTCAAAGAAGGTGTGATGGTAAGTATCTTTCCCACGTCGTCAAGATCATTATGCTTTCCACCAGCACGAATACACTTCTGGTGTGTTACATGCTCGAGTTAGCTTGCTAAGCTCCGTATTCGGATCAGCCGTTCCAAAAATATTGGCTTATACTGGTTCATCCCTTTGAAGAAAAAAAAAAACAGAGAAATGAAATTAACATACACAGAGCTTAAGAATCAAGAACGTGACATCTGAGGATAGTATATGAATCTCCCAGAATACAAACTCTTAATCAATTGATAGTGAATAGATCCCACTGCTTTGAAAACAATGAATAAATATACACAGATGATAATCAATAACTGACATCTGAGACAGTATATGAATCTTCTAATCTACAAACTCTTAATCAATTGATAGTGAATAAAGCAATCTAGTCAACTCCACAATTAGAATACGATACGAGATTAATTGATTCGATAAAACTTTGGCGATGGAGTTACGTTACCAGCGTTAGCGAAGAGAAGAGTGGGATCATTGTGAGGACAACGGGCTCGATGGCCGAACTTGTGACCTTTCCTTTGAAGAAATCGAAATAGGTATCCCTGACGTCTTGGCTGGCCAGCTGAACTCTCCGATGATGTTCGGAACCGGGCATGACTGCGGCGGAAGAAGAGAACGCGGAAGTGGGAGAGAAAATGGCGGCGGGACTGAAAGAGAAAACCCTAGGCGGAGAGGAGGTTTTGAGAAGAAGAAGAGCAACGCGTTGTTAATCTCATTCAAACACCTGCTTCTCTTCATATTCTCTGCGT